>CM022303.1:701227134-701491079 GCA_011799875.1 Thinopyrum elongatum | reverse complement strand
ATGTATCCAACCTCAACAGCGCCTTACCGCAAAAAAACATCACCATCCCTTGATTTTTCTCTCGCCCGCCAACCTATGACGCCGACACCTCCACTATATTACTAACCAGCTCCCTCGTCATCCGATCAGTTGCCTCCATCGGTCTCTGGTCCCTGTGGCATTGCCTCATGTCGGATCCGAATATCCCACATTGCCTCCGTCGGTCAACTGGTCTGCTCGTCGCCATCTCAGCCCTGGTAAACATTTGACTATAGGTAAATTTACTACTTTTAAGTAAAAAAGAAAAACAATCATAGTAAGACATTTGCAATATTCTCATCGACGAAAACAAGATTTTCTTGTAAGGATTGATGAGCGTGGAGAGTGGTCTGACAACATGTCCAAACAGATAATAAAAACAGTTACAAATACCTAATAGGATTTCCAAGGAACAAATACAAGACACTCCAGTGAAGATGCATGTGGTGTGTGGCTACAAACGTACTCCCTTCATTTTTATTTAGTCCGCGTATTAGTTTCGGTCAATGTCAAGCTTTGTAAACTTTGACAAAGTTTATCAACTATAACATATACAATAACAATCATACCATTAGATTCATTATTGAATGTACTTTCACATCATATAGATTTGTTATGGTAAATGTTTATATATTTCTATATGGTGGTCAAATTTACGAAGTTTGTCGGTCAAACTTTAGAAGTTTGAATTCAGTCAAACCTAATATGCAGAGTAAATAAAACGAGGAAGTACAAACTAACCTGACGCTCACACGAGGGTGACCGCCCAGCATATGCTTCTACTGTAGTCGATTGACTCGTTCATTTCGATCTGCCGATCGATTGTATTCTGATGGCCCGTTCTCCGGCTGCACACACTGCCAGAGATCTACTGTGTGTTTGTGTTTCCTAGGTCCGTACGGTACGGTGCTGGACAGGTGGACATATATTTATGTACACAGACGGGCACAGAGACATCGCTGCCTTGTACGAGGTGAGTCCACCATGCATGCATGTGCGTACGCGTGGCCCACTGCTTTGCTAGCTAGTATTAGTACACATACAAACTACCGACTAGTACCTGCTGGATGCTGCTGCGAGGCGTAGTATTATACATATCGTTGAATATGCGTTGGACTACTGTGTCTGTGGTGTCCAGACACGAAACATGCAATTAAATACACCTTTTGTTTGTCACCTCTGTGTGAAGCTCCATGGATGTCATAAGAGCATCTTCAATAGATGATGTATATTTTGATGCTACAAACCGGTGATGTAAAAATTTGGAGCACCTCCGAAAATGGCTTAACTCCAATAGGTTGTCCAAAACAAAGATGTAAAAGAGCAACTCCAACAGACGGTCCAAAATGAAGATGTAAAACCGGTCTCCGGCCGTGCAACAGCTGTTCAGCCGTTGTACAGCCGAGGTTTTGTATTGAAATATCACTTAAAATTTCAAATTAAAGTGCATCATTATCATAGTTTCAAATCCCTCACAAAAGTGCATCATCATCATCATAGTTTCAAATCCCTCTACCAAAAGTGCATCGTCCCAATCAAAGTTTTTTGCCCTACAAATTAAAATGCACATGAATATTATTCATGCGGGTCATCAACACCACCGACGTTGTGAACTGTGGTACGATCATCATCATCACCGGCTTCTTTGTCAACGTTGTGAAGGTGGAGTCTCGTTGTCGGGAGCACCACCGGAAGCACTTTCATTGCCTCCCATGCCGGTCATGTTGCCGACGAAGCCACCTCCAATGCCACTCATGTTGCCGCCATAGCCACCTCCGAAGCCACCCATCATGTTGCCGCCAAATCCACCTCCCATGCCGGTCATGATGCCTCCGAAGCTACCTCCCATGCCACCAAAGCCATCTTCCATGTTGCCACCGAAGCCAGCTCCCCTGTTTCCATGTGGTGCATATCAACACATCCTCCGCATTGGTATATTTTCCAATTCTTCCCTTCGCAACAAAGCCCTCCTCGTCCATGTCAAGATTGTCATCACCATATTGGGTTTCATATTCTTGTGTCACATACTCGTGTGACACATAATCATCATTTGCCACATTTGTCGCGTGCGTGAAAGCTTCATCATCAAGACTACAATTGGACGTACAAACATTCAACATCACATTCAATTTGAAACAACAAACGAGAGCATAAAAGATTTTTTTTACCCTTTGAGACATATCATCGAACATGTTGGAGGCGGTGGCCCTCGGCGTGGCCACATCGTCCTCCACGGCTGGCAGTGGCGGTGGCGGCGGCGGAGGTTGAGGAACGGCTCCTTGGCTGCTAGAGGACACCGCCGTCCGTGGCTGCGAATCGTCGGCCCGAGCCGCCGCGGCTGCCTTCGAGATTTTGGCCGGCAGAGCCACACTTTCGGCCGGGTTGCGGCCGCGATTTGCCGGCCGTTTGCTTACGCCTCGTGCCCTCGTCGCCTTCGTAGGATTCGCCGGCGCGGTGGCGACCGGCCGGGGCGGCGTGAATCCGAGCCGGTGGGCGTGGGACGCCGGCATGGACACGGTGGCGGAGGGCGAGTTCGCCGCGGCGGTGGCGACGTGGGTCAGCCCACCGGCTGTGGCGGTTGCGAAGAAGGCGATGGGGTCGTCGGCTTCGGCCATTGCGGCGGCGGACGCCGGGGAGGGGGGGTAGGGGCATCAGACTGCCGGGTCGCGGGCGGGCGGTCGCGAGCTGGCGGGCGGGAAAATGAAATAAACGGGCGACCGTGGTTTTACATCAGATGTATCTTGTGATGCAAATCTGCATCACGAAGTGTTGTATTTTACATCTTCAGGAGGCGGTGATGTTATTTTTTTTACATACGAACCATCTGTTGGAGCAACATTTTTTGCTCTCGAAGCTCCAGAAGTTAGTTATTTTTACATATGGACCGTCTATTCGAGATGTTCTAAGGGAAGGAATTGGCTGCGTGGCGTCGGGCTACATGAAATCACGCCTGGCTGGGGAAGAAGAAAAGAGCCGAAGGTTGAAGACGAAACCTATTTCAGTTGGACGGCTCAGAGGAAATCAACTGAAACCTATTTTTATTTTCAAAAGTCTTCATATATTTTCGGTCGAAAAACATGCAAACATTCGCACATGCATGTGTAGTTTGGACCTGAAGATGGCCGGCAGCAGGCATGCAGGCACTCCAGCAGGCCCGTGACGGACGGACGTAGTACGTACCTACGTGCATGCCGTCGTTTTTCGCGAACGATTGTACGTCCGTCATCGTCGAGATGCATGCATGCATGCGGTGCATGGCTCCACATACATTGATCATACACACATGGCGGTGTGTTTTAGACGCATCTTCCTGAGAAACGAAATAGCGAAACGGATGTAGCTTGGCTTGGCATGGCAGTTGGCAGGACCAGCGCTTTGTTAGAAGCCACGGCTTCCATCGGAAAACGCGACGCATATGACTGTCTGTGGACCTAAGCCGGCGGGGCCCAACGAGACTGGCTCGGACCGGAGAGGAAGCTACGCACGCTGCGTGCATACAAAGCTAAGGATGGGCCTCGCACAGATTATACGTACAGACACACACAGAAACTAGGTATATTAGGTAGGTTAAGTAGTTGGGCTTGGCTTAGCAGGGGACAAGACACGTATTTGTATTGTTGCCATTAACGGAAAAACAACGGGCTTTATTCATATTGATTGGATTTACTTTGTCTACATCATGTCATCTTGCTTAAGGCGTTACTCCGTTTCTTATGAACTTAATACTCTAGATGCATGCTGGATAGCGGTCGAGGGTGAGTAATAGTAGTAGATGCAGGCAGGGGTCGGTCTACTTGTCTCGGACGTGAGGCTTATATACATGATCATTGCCTTGAATATCGTAAAACTATGCGTTTTTATACAATGCCAACAGTAATTGTTTACCCACCGTATGTTTTGTTCGAGAGAGAAGCCTCTAGCGAAAATTATGGCCCACGGGTCACCTTTATCATATATTAAAATCCAAAATACCTTGGTGCAATTTATTTACCATTCTTTTATTTTGTGCTTTGATTATCTATCTATCACTATTGATTTGATCCTTGCAATTAGCCGCCAAGGGGATTGACAACCCCCTTGATCGCGTTGGGTCCAAGTATTTGCTCTTTTGTGTGTAGGCGTTGTTCATGGGTTTCTGTGGTTCTCCTACTGATTGATAACCTTAGTTCTTTACTGAGGGAAATACTTATCTCTATTGTACTGCATCATCCTCTCTCTTCGGGAAATCCAACGCAGCTTACAAATGCACTATGCTTCTTACCTGGTATGGAGTGGCATACCCCCATGCATGTTGGCACAGTATGGCTTATAGATAAGGAGTATTAGATGCCTTATTGCCCTAACCTACGAACCTACTATTGACATGCTCCAGAAAGGCAATGGAACTTATCGTTTACATGAATAATAGGGTCTATAAATAGACAAATCATTTCTAGAGAAACACATTGGTATCTTAATACTTCACAATACAGATTCATTATGGATTTTTTAGGTATACAAATAAAGGGCTTAGCCAACATTGGTTCAAGGACACTTGTAGCCAAAATAATAAACTGAAAAAACAACACCATCCGTTGCTTTTTCTCTCGCTCCGCAACCCTATGCGCCGACCACCTCCACTATATTACAACAGACCTCGGTCATCCGATCGAGTTGCCTCCATCGCGTCTCTGGTCCTGTGGTCATTGCCTCATGTCCGATCCGAATATCCCACATTGCCACCGTCGGTCCAACTGGTCTGCTCGTCGCCATTTCAGCCCTGGTAAAAGTTTGACTATAGGTAAATTTACTATTTTTAAGTAACAAAGAAAAACAATCATAGTAAGACATTTGCATATATTCTCATCGACGAAACAAGATTTTCTTGTAAGGATTGAGTGAGCGTGTAGAGTGGTCTAGACACATTGTCCAAACAGTAATAAAACAGTTACAAATAACCTTATAGGATTTCCAAGGAACAAATACAAGACACTCCAGTGAAGATGCATGTGGTGTGTGGCTACAAAGTACTCCCTCCGTTTTATTTAGTCCGCGTATTAGTTTTGGTCAAAGTCAAGCTTGTAAACTTTGACAAAGTTTATAAACAAAAATATAACATATACATAACAAATCATACCATTAGATTATTATTGAATGTACTTTCACATCATATAATTTGTATACATTAGATTGATTATGAAGTACTTTCAATCATATATATTTGTTGGTAAATGTTTATATATTTCTATATGTTGGTCAAACTTTACAAAGTTTGACTTCGGTCAAACTTTACGAAGTTTGAATTAGTCAAACCTAATATGCAGAGTAAAAAAAACGAGGAAGTACAACAATAACCTGACGCTCACACGAGGGTGACCGGCCCATGCATATGCTTCTACTGTAGTCGATTGACTCGTTCATTTCGATCTTGCGATCGATTGTATTCTGATGGCCCGTTCTCCGGCTGCACACACGGCAGAGATCTCTATGTGTTTGTGTTTTGGTACGTACGGTACGGTGCTGGACAAGTGGACATATATGTATGTACACAGACGGCACAGAGACATCGCGCCTTGTACGAGGTGAGTCCACCATGCATGCATGTGCGTACGCGTGGCCCACTGCTTTTCTAGGTACTAGTTATACATACAAACTACCGACTAGTACGCTGGATGCTGCTGCGAGGCGTAGTTATACATATCGTTGAATATGCGTTGGATACTGTGTCTGTGTGTAGACACGAAAATGCAATTAAATACACCTTTTGTTTGTCACCTCTGTGTGAAGCTCCATGGATGTCATAAGACCATCTTCAATAGATGATGTATATTTTGATGCTCCAAACCGGTGATGTAAAAATTTGGAGCACCTCCGAAAATGGCTTAACTCCAACAGATGGTCCAAAACAAAGATGTAAAAGAGCAACTCCAACAGACGGTCCAAAACAAAGATGTAAAACCGGTCTCCGGCCACGCGGCTGCTGTTCAGCCGTTGTACAGCCAAGGTTTTGTATTGAAATATCACTTAAAATTTCAAATTAAAGTGCATCATTATCATAGTTTCAAATCCCTCACAAAAGTGCATCATCATCATCATAGTTTCAAATCCCTCTACCAAAAGTGCATCGTCCCAATCAAAGTTTTTTGCCCTACAAATTAAAATGCAATGAATATTTTCATGTGGGTCATCAACACCACCGACGTTGTGAACCGTGGTACGATCATCATCATCACCGGCTTCTTGTCGACGTTGTGAAGGTGAAGCCTGTTGCCGGGAGCACCACCGGAAGCACTTTCATTGCCTCCCATGCCGGTCATGTTGCCGACGAAGCCACCTCCAATGCCACTCATGTTGCCGCCATAGCAACCTCCGAAGCCACCAATCATGTTGCCGCCAAATCCACCTCCCATGCCGGTCATGTTGCCTCCGAAGCCACCTCCCATGCCACCAAAGCCATCTTCCATGTTGCCACCGAAGCCAGCTCCCCTATTTCCATGTGGTGCATATCAACACAACCTCCGCATTGGTATAATTTCCACTTCTTCCCTTCACAACAAAGCCCTCATCGTCCATGTCAAGATTGTCATCACCATATTGGGTTTCATATTCTTGTGACACATACTCGTGTGACACATAATCATCATTTGCCACATTTGTCGCGTGCGTGAAAGCTTCATCATCAAGACTACAATTGGACGTACAAACATTCAACATCACATTCAATTTGAAACAACAAACGAGAGCACAAAAGATTTTTTTTTACCTTTGCGACATATCATCGAGCATGTTGGAGGCGGTGGCCGTCGGCGTGGCCACATCTTCCTCCACGGCTGGCGGTGGCCGTGGCGGCGGCGGAGGTTGAGGAACGGCTCCTTGGCTGCTGGAGGACGCCGCCGGCCGTGGCTGCGAATCGTCGGCCCGATCCGCCGCGGCTGCCTTCGAGATTTTGGCCGGCCGAGCCACACTTTTGGCCGGGTTGTGGCCGTGATTCTCCGGCCGTTTGCCTACGCCTCGTGCCCTTGTCGCCTTCGTAGGAACCGCCGGCACGGTGGCGACCGGCCTGGGCGGCGTGAATCCGGGCCGGTGGGCGGGGGGGCCGGCATGGACACGGTCGCGGAGGGCGAGTTCGCCGCGGTGGTGGCAACGTGGGTCAGCCCACCGGTTGTGGCGGCGGCGGAGAAGGCGACGGGGTCATCGGCTTCGGCCATGGCGGCGGAGGACGCCGGGGGGGGGGAGGGGCACCGGATGGGCGGTCGTGGGAGGGCGGTGGAAATAAAATAAACGGGCGGCCGTGGTTTTACATCAGATGTATCTCGTGATGCAAATTTGCATCACAAAGTGTTGTATTTTACATCTTCGGGAGGCGGTGATGTAATTTTTTTTACATACGAACCATCTGTTGGAGCAGCGTTTTTTGCTCTCGAAGCTCCAAAAGTTAGTTATTTTTACATATGGACCGTCTATTGGAGATGTTCTAAGGGAAGGAATTGGCTGCGTGGCTTCGCGGCTACATGAAATCACGCCTGGCTGGGGGAAGAAGAAAAGAGCCGAAGGTTGAAGACGAAACCTATTTCAGTTGGACGGCTCAGAGGAAATCAACTGAAACCTATTTTTATTTTCAAAACTCTCATATATTTTCGGTCGAAAAACATGCAAACACTCGCACATGCATGTGTAGTTTGGACCTGAAGATGGCCGCCAGCAGGCATGCAGGCACTCCAGCAGGCCCGTGATGGACGGACGTAGTACGTACCTACGTGCATGCCGTCGTTTTTCGCCGGCCGACCGATTGTACGTCCGTCATCGTCGAAATGCATGCATGCATGCGGTGCATGGCTCCACATACATTGATCATACACACATGGCGGTGTGTTTTACACGCATCTTCCTGAGAAACGAAATAGCGAAACGGAGGTAGCTTGGCTTGGCATGGCAGTTGGCAGGACCAGCGCTTTGCTAGAAGCCACGGCTTCCATCGGGAAACGCGACGCCTACGACTGTCTGTGGACCTAAGCCTGCGGGGCCCAACGAGACTGGCTCGGACCGGAGAGGAAGCTACGCACGCTGCGTGCATACAAAGCTAAGGAGGCCCGCATAGATTATACGTACAGACACACACAGAAACTAGTATATTAGGTAGGTTAAGTAGTTGGGCTTGGCTTAGCAGGGGACAAGACAGTATTTGTATTGTGCCATTAAGGAAAACAACGGGCTTTATTCATATTGATTGGATTTACTTTGTCTACATCATGTCATCTTGCTTAAGGCGTTACTCCGTTTCTATGAACTTATACTCTAATTGCATGCTGGATAGCGGTCGATGGGTGGAGTAATAGTAGTAGATGCAGGCAGGGGTCGATCTACTTGTCTGGACGTGAGGCTTTATACATGATCATTGCCTTGAATATCGTCATAACTATGCTTTTTATATCAGTTGCCAACAGTAATTTGTTACCCACCGTATGTTTTGTTTGAGAGAGAAGCCTCTAGCGAAAACTATGGCCCAGGGTCTACCTTTATCATATATTAAATCCAAAAATACCTTTGTGCAATTTATTACCATTCTTTATTTTGTGTTGTTGTTTTATCTATCTATCACTATTACATTTGATCCTTGCAATTAGCCGCCAAGGGGATTGACAACCCCCTTGATCGCGTTGGGTCTAAGTATTTGCTCTTTTGTGTGTAGGCGTTGTTCATGAGGTTGTGTGGTTCCCTTACTGGATTGATAACCTTGTTCTTTACGAGGGAAATACTTATCTCTATTGTACTGCATCATCTCCTCTTCGGGGAAATCCAACGCAGCTTACAAGTAGCACTATGCTTCATTACCTGGTATGGAGTGGCATACCCCCATGCATGTTGGCACAGTATGGCTTATAGATAAGGAGTATTAGATGCCTTGTTGCCCTAACCTACGAACCTACTATTGGACATGCTCCAGAAAGGCAATGGAACTTATCGTTTACATGAATAATAGGGTCTATAAATAGACAACATCATTTCTAGATGAAACACATTGGTATCTTAATACTTCACAATACAGATTCATTATGGATTTTTAGGTTACAAATAAAGTGCTTAGCCAACATGTTCAAGGGCACTTGTTAGCCAAATAATAAAGATAAAAACAACACATTTGGTAGTCTTCATGCTCTCCCCTTCCCCCTCCTAAAGGTCTTCGCACTCCAATCCATCTCCACTCGACGTGATGTGCTTTTTTGTGAAATGGGTTGGGCCTGGCAAGGGACACCAGTCCCCACATATATATGTATCCAACCTCACCATGCGCCTTACCCGCAAAAAAAAACATCACCATCCGCTTGATTTTTCTTTGCCGCAACATCTATGACGCCGACACCTCACTATATTACTAACCAGCTCCCTCGGTCATCCATCGAGTTGCCTCCATGCGTCTCTGGTCCCTGTGGTCATTGCCTCATGTCGGATCCGAATATCCCACATTGCCTCCGTCGGTCAACTGGTCTGCTCGTCGCCATCTCAGCCCGGTGAAACGTTTGAATATAGGTAAATTTACTATTTTTAAGTAAACAGAAAAAAATCATAGTAAGACATTTGTATATTCTCATCGAGAAAACAAGATTTCTTGTAAGGATTGAGTGAGCGTGGAGAGTGGTCTAGACACATTGTCCAACAGATAATAAAACAGTTACAAATAACCTATATAGGATTTCGGAACAAATACAAGACACTCCAGTGAAGATGCATGTGGTGTGTGGCTTACAAACGTACTCCTCCGTTTTTATTTAGTCGCCGTATTAGTTTGGTCAAAGTCAAGCTTTGTAAACTTTGACAAAGATTATAAACAAAAATATTAACATATACAATAACAAATCATACCATTAGATTCATTATTGAATGTACTTTCACATCATATAGATTTGTTATGGTAAATGTTTATATTATTTCTATATGGTTGGTCAAACTTTACGAAGTTTGACTTCGGTCAAACTTTACGAAGTTTGAATTCAGTCAAACCTAATATGCAAGTAAATAAAAACAGAGGAAGTACAAACATAACCTGACGCTCACACGAGGGTGACCGGCCCATGCATATGCTTCTACTGTAGTCGATTGACTCGTTCATTTCGATCTTGCCGATCGATTGTATTCTGATGGCCCGTTCTCGGCAGCACACACTGGCAGAGATCTACTATGTGTTTGTGTTTCCTAGGTACTACGGTACGGTGCTGGACAAGTGGACATATATGTATGTACACAGACGGGCACAGAGACATCGCTGCCTTGTACGAGGTGAGTCCACCATGCATGCATGTGCGTACGCGTGGCCCCCGCTTTGTAGCTAGTACTAGTATACATACAAACTACCGACTAGTACCTCTGGATGCTGTGCGAGGCGTAGTATTATACATATCGTTGATATATGTTGGACTACTGTGTCTGTGGTGTCCAGACACGAAACATGCAATTAAATACACTTTTGTTTGTCACCTCTTTGTGAAGCTCCATGGATGTCATAAGAGCATCTTCAATAGATGATGTATATTTTGATGCTTCAAACCGGTGATGTAAAATTTGGAGCACCTCGAAAATGGCTTAACTCCAACAATGGTCCAAAACAAAGATGTTAAAGAGCAACTCCAACAGACGGTCCAAAACAAGATGTAAAACGGTCTCCGCGCGGGCTTTGTTCAGCCATTGTACAGCCGAGGTTTTGTATTGAAATATCACTTAAAATTTCAAATTAAAGTGCATCATTATCATAGTTTCAAATCCCTCACAAAAGTGCATCATCATCATCATAGTTTCAATCCCCTACCAAAAGTGCATCGTCCCAATCAAAGTTTTTGCCTACAAATTAAAATGCACATGAATATTATTCATGCGGGTCATCAACACCACGACGTTGTGAACCGTGGTACGATCATCATCATCACCGGCTTCTTTGTCGACGTTGTGAAGGTGAAGTCTCTTGCCGGAGCACCACCGGAAGAACTTCATTGCCTCCCATGCCGGTCATGTTGCCGACGAAGCCACCTCCAAGCCACTCATGTTGCCGCCATAGCCACCTCCGAAGCCACCCATCAGTTGCGCCAAATCCACCTCCCATGCGGTCATGTTGCCTCCGAAGCCACCTCCCATGCCACAAAGCCATCTTCCATGTTGCCACGAAGCCAGCTCCCCTGTTTCCATGTGGTGCATTCAACACATCCTCCGCATTGGTATAATTTCCACTTCTTCTTCCTTCCAACAAAGCCCTCATATCCATGTCAAGATTGTCATCACCATATTGGGTTTCATATTCTTGTGACACATACTGTGTGACACATAATCATCATTTGCCACATTTGTCGCGTGCGTGAAAGCTTCATCATCAAGACTAAATTGGACGTACAAACATTCAACATCACATTCAATTTGAAACAACAAACGAGAGCACAAAGAATTTTTTTTAATTTGCGACATATCATCAAACATGTTGGAGGCGGTGGCCGTCGGCGTGGCACATCTTCCTCCAGGCTGTCGTGGGTGGGTGGTGGCGGCGGCGGAGGTTAGGAACGGCTCCTGGCGTGGAGGACGCCGCGGCCGTGGCTGCGAATCGTCGGCGGAGCCGCCGCGGCTGCTTCTAGATTTGGCCGGCCGACCCACACTTTCGGCCGGGTTGCGGCCACGATTCGCCGCCGTTTGCCTACGCCTCGTGCCCTTGTTGCCTTCGTTGGAACGCCGCGCGGTGGCGACCGCGGGGCGGCGTGAATCCGGGCCGGTGGGCGGGGGGTGCCGGCATGGACACGGTCGCGGCGGTGGCGGGCATCATTGTCCGGGTCGTGTTGAACCTATAGTAACGGTTGTGACACGAACCGGGAATAAAGGGTGGTGGCAGGCTGGTGCTAGGCTGGGGCCCCACGAGCCCATTTAGTCCTGGTTCGTGACACGAACGGGACTCGAGGTCTACCTTTAGTGCCGGTTTGTATAACCAACGGGACTAAAGATGCTCCTATATAAACCCTTCGTCCAGCCCGAGCTCTTGTTCTTCCCCTTTCTCTCCTCACTATTCTTCTCCTCTTGCTCGAGCTCATCCTCCATTTTTGCAAAAAATTGTCAAGATTTGAAGGCACCCCATCCACCAAGTGTTCACAAAGGTCAGCAACTTTGCCCTTTCATCTCTCATTGCTAGATTAGCTTTGAATGCTCTATAAGTATAGTGATTTGGGTTTCGTTTGGGAGTATTTATATATGTGGTAGTTTATTTAATTTATATGTAATTGGCTCAAATTAACTTTTAGCTTGCATGTGTAGGTGTGGTTTACTTAGTTGTCCGTCCCGTCCTAACCACCATCGACGCGCCCGCACCGTCCGTCGCCGGCACCACCTTGGTGAGCCTCTTGTTCTTATCCTTTTTATAAAAAGAAAAAAACATCATGTTGTGTGATTTAGATAGTTACTTGTATAATTTTCTTACCCGTACGTTGTTTGTATTACATAGTGGCAATGTTTTGATACGTCCCCGTTGGCCTCGTCCGGTTTATGATTCGGATGTGGTATATTCTCTTTATAACTATTTGTTGCATTTCGTGTTTATGCAATTATGCCCATCAAGTTGACATAGATTTTTATCTAGGAGGTATGTGAACCGGAAATTGCAACCGACCTTATCGAGAAGTTAAATTTAGTTGAAAAAGAAAAGAAGTATTGAAAAGAAAATTGAAAAGAAATAAAGAAGAGAAGATGAAAAGGAGTTGTATGTTGCCGATGTCGTCGTGATACAAGATCCGATGATGCAATGCGCTTGAAGATTAGAAATTTAAAAAATTGCCGTTATCAAGAGGTTGGTATCACTTGCGTTTAGATCAATTGTTACCTTAGTGTGATCTTGATCGATTTGTTGTTGCATTAAATGCTTTAGCTAAGAGTTGTATGCTGTTTTATGAGAATAAGTGTGTATGAACTTTATGTATGAACTTGTATTAATGGTATTTCGGTGTTGTGTTATGAAGATGAGCTGGCAATGAATGTACGATGACCGAGGATCTCGCCGGTTCATAATGGCATGCGTACTTTTCTGGTTGCGGCTGAGGCAAACAAGCGGGCGGATGATTTTATGTATTGTCCATGTGCTGTCTGTAATATTGATCGAAATTACTCTAACTCTAGAACCATTCATGAACACCTGTTTGAGTCCGGTTTCATGTCCGGCTATAACTGTTGGACCAAGCACGGAGAAAGAGGGGTCCTAATGGAAGAGAATGAAGAAGAAGAGGATGATGACAGCTATCCTGGCCATGGGTTCCCTGAATACGATGGTACAACAATGGGGGAAGAAGCTGAGCCGGCAATGCGGGAAGAAGCTGAAGAAGAGGCATCAGATGAGCCCGCTGATGAGGCCATTGCCGATGCAAAGAGAAACTACGCAAGTGAAAAGGAGAAGCTGAAGTTGCAGCGCATGTTAGAGGATCACAAGAAATTGTTACACCAAATTGCGAAGATGACAAGAAAAAACTGGGCACCACACTGGAATTGGTGCAATGGAAGGCAGAGAATGGTGTATCTGACAAGGGATTTGAAAAGTTGTGATAAAGTTAACGAAGATGCTTCCAAAGGACAATGAATTGCCCGACAGTACGTACAAAGCAAAGAAGGTTGTTTGCCCTCTAGGATAGAGGTGCAGAAGATACATGCATGCCCTAATGACTGCATCCTCTACCGCGGTGAGTAAGGATTTGAATGCATGCCCGGTATGGGTGCATTGCGCTATAAGATCAGCCGCGATGACCCTGGTGATGTTGAGGGAGAGCGCCCCGGGAAGAAGATTCCTGCCAAGGTGATGTGGTATGCTCCTATAATAACACGGTTGAAACATTTGTTCCAAAACAAAAGAGCATGCCAAGTTGATGCGATGGCACAAAGAAGACCGTAAGAAAGACGGAAAGTTGAGAGTTCCCGCTGACGGGTCGCAGTGGAGAAAAATAGAGAGAAAGTGGAAGGACTTTGCAGATGACGCAAGGAACGTATGGTTTGGTTTTAAGTGCAGATGGCAATAACCTTTTGGGGAACAGAGCAACAATCATAGCACCTGGCCTTGTAACTCTAGTATCTATAACCTTCCTCTTGTTGTGCATGAAGCGGAAGTCATTATGATGCCAATGCTCATCCAAGGCCCAAAGCAACCCGGCAACGACATTGATGTGTACCAAGGCCATTAGTTGAAGAAATCTTACAGCTGTGGAATGAAAAAGTTGTACGTGCGTGGGGCTGAGCACAAACAGGAGGAATTTGAAACATGGTTGCTGTTTGTAAACATCAATGATTGACCTGCTCTTAGTAATCTTTCAGGATAGAAAAACAAGTGATACCACGCATGCACGCACTGTTTAGATGACACCGAACAAATATATTTGGATAAATGCAAGAAGAATGTGTACCTGGGACATCGTCGATTTCTCCGAGCAGGCATCTGTCGAAAGAAAGGCAAGCATTTCAAAGGTAAGGCAGATACCGAAGAATCCTCGCCACCGTCCTGGTGATGATATACTTGATATGGTCAAGGATTTAAAAGTAATCTGGAAAGGTTCCTGGCGGACAATCTGTTCCGAATGACGCTGACGGACGCACACACATGTGGAAGAAGAACTCTATATTTTGGGACCTACCCTATTGGAAACACCTAGAGGTCCGCTCTGCAATCGACGTGATGCACGTGACGAAGAATCTTTGCATGAACCTGCTAGGCTTCTTGGGCGTGTATGGGATGACAAAAGATACCACGGAGGCACGGGAGGACCAGCAACGTATGCACGGAAAAGACGGCATACATCAGGGTCATGCCAGCTACGCTCTTACCAAAGAAGAGAAGAAAATCTTCTATGAATGTCTGCTCAGTATGAAGGTCCCGTCTGGCTTCTCGTCCAATATAAAGGGAATAATAAGTATGGCAGAGAAAAAGTTTCAGAACCTAAAGTCTCATGACTGCCACGTGATTATGACGCAACTGCTTCCAGTTGCATTGAGGGGGCTTCTACCAGAAAATGTTCTATTAACCATTGTGAAGCTATGTGCATCCTCAATGCAATCTCTCAGAAGGTAATTGATCCAGAAAATCATACCAAGCTTAGAGAATGATTTGGTGCAATGTCTTGTTAGTTTCGAGGTTGGTGTTCCCACCATCCTTCTTCAATATCATGACGCACATTCCTAGTTCACCTAGTCGAAGAGATTGCCATTCTGGGTCTGTATTTTTACACAATATGTTCCCCTTTGAGAGGTTCATGGGAGTCTTAAAGAAATATGTTCATAACCGTGCTAGGCCAGAAGGAAGCATCTCCAAGGGCCATGAAAATGAGGAGGTCATTGAGTTTTTGTTTGACTTTATTCCTGACCTTAAGCCGATTGGTGTTCCTGAATCGCGGCATGAGGGCAGACTGGGTGGAAAAGGCACGTAGGACTGAAAGCAATAATATGTATGGACGGGGGATTCTTGGGCGCAAGCACACTACATAGTTCTACAAAATTCCTCCTTGGTGGCTCCGTATATCGAGGAACACCAGAATATTCTACGCACCAAACACCGGAGCAGTCTGACGACTGGATTACACGTGAACAAACGGGGACTTTCACCGGTTGGTTGCAGACACGTCTCATGCATGACAACACTGTTGAAGAGTGAGTTGTACTTGCTGTCCCAGTTACCATCTTCGAACATATTGACTTTCAAAGGGTACGAGATAAAGGGGGAATACATTTTACACGATCGCCGAAGATAAAAAGAGCACCAACCAAAACAGTGGTGTCAGCTTTGATGCAGTAAACACCAATAGGCCAAAGGACACATATTATGTTACAGTAAGAGGACATTGGGAACTTGACTATGGACGTGGTTTGAAGGTCCCTTTGTTTCGGTGCAAATGGGTCAATCTGACAGGAGGGCGGTGGGGTAAAGGAAGACCCGCAGTACGGAATGACAACAGTGGATCGAACAATCTTGCGTCAGATGATGTGGCGCAGGTTTTCTATGTGAAGGACATGTCTACCAAGCCGAGAAAAAGAAAAAGATAAGGAAGCGAATACATCATACGATGAGCCAAAGCGCCAGATAGTTCTTTCAGGGAAAAGAAACATCATGGGAGTGGACGACAAGATAGACATGTCAGAAGATTATGAAAAATTTCATGAAATTGCTCCATTCACAGTGAATATTGACCCGAGCATCCATTTAAATGATGAAGATTGTCCATGGTTACGGTGCAAAGGGACAGACACGAAGAAAAAGTTTTATACCCAAAGATCCCACTCTGGGATGTGACCGGCTTGATACGTCTCCAATGTATCTACTTTTCCTAACGCTTTTCCTCTTGTTTTGGACTCTAATTTGCATGATTTGGATGAAACTAACCCCAGACTGACGCTGTTTTCACCAGAACTACCATGGTGTTGTTTTTGTACAGAAATAAAAGTTCTCGGAATGGAACGAAACTTTGCGAGGAATTTTTATACAAAATAAGAGAATTTCTGGAGCCAAGAGCCACCTGAGGGGGGCACCTGGGTGGGCACAACCCACCAGGACGTGCCTGCCCCCCCAGGCGCGCCCAGGTGGGTTGTCCCCACCTGGTGGCCCCACAGACCTTGAAACCGACGCTATAAAAATCCTATTTTTCCAGAAAAAAATCGGGGAGAAAGAATTATCGCGTTTCACGAGACGGAGCCGCCGCCGTCTCCTGTTCTTCATCGGGAGACCAGATCTGGAGTCCATTTGGGGCTCCGAAGAGGGGGGTCTTTGTTCTTCATCATCACCAACCCTTCTCCATCGCCAATTCCATGATGCTCCCCACCGGGAGTGAGTAATTCCTTCGTAGGCTCGCTAGTCGGTGAGGAGTTGGATGAGATTCATCATGTAATCGAGTTAGTTTTGTTAGGGCTTGATCCCTAGTATCCATTATGTTCTGAGATTGATGTTGCTATGACTTTGCCATGCTTAATGCTTGTCACTTTGGGTCCGGGTGCCATGATTTCAGATCTGAACCGTTTATGTTATCACCATTATATCTATGTTCTAGATCTGATCTTGCAAGTATAGTCACCTACTACGTGTTATGATCGGCAACCCCGGAGTGACAATAGCTGGGACCACTCCCGGTGATGACCGTAGTTGAGGACTTCATGTATTCACCGTGTGTTAATGCTTTGTTCCGGTTCTCTATTAAAAGGAGGCCTTAATATCCCTTAGTTTCCAATATGGACCCCGCTGCCACGGGAGGGTAGGACAAAAGAGTTCATGCAAGTTCTTTCCATAAGCACGTATGACTATTTACGGAATACATGCCTACATTATATTTATGAACTGGAGCTAGTGCCGTATCGCCCTAGGTTATAACTACTCATGATGAATATCATCCAACAAATTACCGATCCAATGCCTATGATTTTCCTACATATTGTTCTTGCTAAGTTACTACTGCTACCGTTACTGTTGCACTTGCTCCATTATCATGCTATCACTGTTACCATTACTATTGCTGCTGCTACTATTCAAAACTATCATACTACTTTGCTACTAATCACTTTGCTGCAAATAATTAATCTCCAGGTGTGGTTGAATTGACAACTCAGCTGCTAATACTTACAAATATTCTTTGGCTCCCCTTGCGTCGAATCTATAAATTTTGGTTGAATACTCTACCCTCAAAAACTGGTGATCCCCTTACTTGTGGGTTATCAAGACCTTTTTCTGGCACTGTTGCCGGGGAGCATAGCTATATTTGTTGAGTCACTTGGGATTATTATCAATTATTCACTATGAAGAATCTGGGATGCTAAGACTGGGATTTTCCCTCTAAGACGAGGGAGGGTAAGGAACTGCCATCCAGCTCCGCTTTAGATTCACCTTCTGTTATAAGTAAACTTGCAACACCACCACATGCTACTAATCTGTATGTCGCAAGTTATTGATGATGCTACTTCTGCTATGAATGATGCTTATGATGATGCTAGTACCTTGCTTGATGATGATGTGCCATTAGGTGAATTTCTTGATGAACAAATTGCTAGAGGAAGACAACATGATGTTGTTGAATCTGATGATGAGCTCGAAACTGAAACTTTGAAACACCTACTAGAACTAGCCTTCCTAGATATGAATTGCCTAAGGTACCGGAAGGTTATGTTATGAATGAGGAGACAACTAGAGATATTCTTGCTTGTAAGGATAGAGATGACCTAGAGAAATTATTATGCAAGTATAAAGAAAAATCTCTGAATGCTAGAATGCAATATGATCCTAAGTTTGCTACCCACTATCTTTATTGATGATAAGGATTAGAATCTCTGTCGACCCAGAGTTAATTACTTTGGTTGAATCTGATCCTTTCCATGGTATGAAACTAGGCTGTGTGGCCATCTTACTAAGTTGAATGACATAGCCATCCTTTTTACTCATGATGAGAAAACTCGCTATTACTATATTCTTAATTATTTCCGTCTCATTAAAGGGTGATGCTAAAGCTTGGTACAATACTCTTGCTCCTGGTTGTGTGCGTAGTCCCCAGGATATAATTATTACTGCTCTTGAAAAATATTTTCCTGCTCATAGAAACAAGCTGCCTTACAGGAAATATTTAACTTTTGTGCAAATTGAAGAAGAGAGTCTCCCACAAGCTTGGGGGAGGCTTTGCCAGTTACTTAATGCTTTGCCTGATCATCCTCTTAAGAAAAATGAAATACTTGATATCTTCTATAATGGACTAACCTATGCTTCTAGGGATTTCCAGATAGTTGTGCGTGGTTGTTGTTTCAGGGAACGGACTATTGGACAAGCTGAAGAATTATTGAATGACATATTGAGAAGACTATGATGATTGGCTCTTCCTGAACCACCATCTAAACCCACTCCGAAGAAGAGGGGATTTTATATCTCAGTCCGAAGATATGCAAGAGGCAAAGAAATCTATGAAGGAAAAAGGTTAAAGCTGAGGATGTCAAAAATTTACCTCCTATTGAAGAAATACATGGGCTTGATACACCACCACTGCCTAGGTGGTAGAGATAAATTCTCTAATGAAATTCAATGTAATGATAATCCTCACAATATGCACCCTAGCAATGCCTTTTGAGTTTGAAAACTACATAGAAAACAGGATCACTTCAATGCAAATGTTATGAAACAATTAAAATATAATTCTGACATGATTGCTCGCTTGAGTCACTTGTTATTTAGAATCTAAAATGATGTTAGAGGGTGGGAAAGATGCTTCTCTTGGTACAAACCCAGTTAGAACAAGTTGCTAATCTCAAAGAGAATTGCTTGATGAAATGAATAACAAACATACATGACTTTGTCTTAGAGGTACAACTAGAGGAGGTAAAATGACTCAGGAACCACTTTATCCTGAGGGACACCCAAAAAGAATTGAAAGGATTCACAAAGGAACAACACACTGCCACCTGGTCCTTCTAAAAAGAAAAAGAAAAAGAAAAATGATAGGACTTTGCATGCCTCTAGTGAACCTGAAGTAGAGAAAACTCCTGATATGATAATGATGTTTCTATTTCTGATGCTGAAACTCAATCTGGTAATGAACATTCACCTTCTGATAATGAAAAAGATAATGATGAGGCTCATGAAGACACTCAAACAAATAATAAAGAACCAGACAATGATGTTGAAAGAACCAGCTGTTGATCTGGTAACCCACAACCAGATGCAAGTTGATAAAAGAGATTTTATTGCTAGAAAACACGGTAAAGAAAGAGAACCGGGGTTCAAAAACCTATGCCTTTTCCACCTAAGACAACTAAAAAGAAATATGATGAAGAATTTGAACGCTTGCTGAAATGCTGAGGCCAGTCTTTTTACGTACTCGCTTGACTAATATCTTGAAAATGCCTCATTATGCAAAGTACATGAAAGACATCATCACTAATAAGAGAAAAATACGGAAACTGAAATCTCCACCATGCTTGCTAATTACACTTTTAAGGATGGAGTACCTAAAAAACTTGGAGATCCGGAATACCAACTATACCTTGCTCCATCAAAAAGAATTATGTGAAAACTGCTTTATGTGATTTGGGAGCTGGTGTTAGTGTTATTCCTTTCTCTTTATATAAAAGACTTGATTTGAATAAAACACACCTACTGAAAATCTTTGCAAATGGTGACAAATCAACTGCCATACCTATCGGTATTTGTGAGGATGTGCCCGTTGTTGTTGCTAATGTTACTATTTTGACTAACTTTGTTATACTTGAGATGCCGAGGATGACAACATGTCGATTATCCTTGGTAGACCCTTCTTGAATACTGCAGGGGCTGTTATTGATTGCAATAAAAGCAAGGTCACTTTTCATATCAATGGTAATGAGCATACGGTGCACTTTCCGAAGAAACAATTCCAAGTGAATGGTATTAATGTTATTGAAAAATCTCCGACAATCACTACTGGAAGTTTTCAACTACCTCTACCTACTACAAAAAGAAATATGAAATGTTTATTGTTGGGGACATTCATACTTGATTTACGAAAGTTCTTCGGTTTCATGCTAATCGAAAGTGGTTGTTAATAAGACTTGATCAATCTTATTAATGGATCATTTTTAGAGGTATGAAGTTGATGAATTTAGTGAGCACTACCTTCAGTCCCTACCTTTGTTTTCGTTCCAATTAGTTAAATAAATAAAATGCCATGTTTTGTCTGTTTTCTGATTTTTTTTCCCGTGCAATAAAAAAATGACCCAAAATAAAAGTTCTCAGAATGCCCTGAAAATTTAATACGATTTTTTTCTGATTATTTAAGAATTTCTGGTGCAAATAATATAGAGGGAGTGCACCAGGTGGGCACAACCCACCTGGGCGCGCCAGGACCCCCAAGCGCGCCCTTGTGGGTTGTGGTCCCCACGGGCCCCCTCACTTATCTCTTCATCCCACATCTTCACTTTCTCCAGAAAAAAAATCTCCATTGTCTCTTTCTCGTGTTTTGCTCCCGAAACCGCGGATTCGATCTCTTTGCTCGAAGCTCCGTTTCCAAAACTGTTTCGGGGAATTGTTGCTTGGTATGTGACTCCTCTGTTTGTCCAATTAGTTTTTGTTTTAGTGGTTTATATTTTGAATAATAGCTACTCTTGGTGCTGCTGTAGATGAGCTTGCATGTTGAATTCTTAGAGTTCTAAGTAGTTTGAATGCTTGCTATGGCTTCTATGCATCCCTATGAGTAGTGTTATCAATATTGTGAAGTTTGTTTACAAAATTTTTGTCACCCAATAAATTTTCAGAAAATTGTATGCGAATATGATGAACCTTTTGGAAGGAGTTCTTCGAGGGGAGATACTCGGGGGCATCTTCTAGTGACAGCTCCGCTCGTTGGTCTTATGTCGGACCGGAGAGGAAGCTACGCACGCTGCGTGCATACAAAGCTAAGGATGGGCCTCGCACAGATTATACGTACGGACACACACAGAAACTAGGTATATTAGGTAGGTTAAGTGTTGGGCTTGGCTTAGCAGGGGACAAGACACGTATTTGTATGTTGCCATTACCGGGAAAACAATGGCTTTATTCATATTGATTGGATTTACTTTGTATAAATCATGTCATCTTGCTTAAGGCGTTACTCCGTTTCTTATGAACTTAATACTCTAGATGCATGCTGGATAGCGGTCGATGGGTGGAGTAATAGTAGTAGATGCAGGCAGGGGTTTGCCTACTTGTCTCGGACGTGAGGCTTATATAGATGATCATTGCCTTGAATATCGTCATAACTATGCATTTTTATATCTATTGCCCAATAGTAATTTGTTTACCACCGTATGTTTTTGTTCGAGAGAGAAGCCTCTAGCGAAAATTATGGCCCACGGGTCTACCTTATCATATATTAAAATCCAAAATAACCTTGGTGCAATTTATTTACCATTCTTTTATTTGTTGCTTTGTATTATCTATCTATCACTATTAGATTTGATCCTTGCAATTAGCCGCCAAGGGGATTGACAACCCCCTTGATCGCGTTGGGTCCAAGTATTTGCTCTTTTGTGTGTAGGCGTTGTTCATGAGGTTTCGTGTGGTTCTCCTACTAGATTGATAACCTTAGTTCTTTACTGAGGGAAATACTTATCTCTATTGTACTGCATCATCCTCTCCTCTTCGGGGAAATCCCAACGCAGCTTACAAGTAGCACTATGCTTCATTACCTGGTATGGAGTGGCATACCCCCATGCATGTTGGCACAGTATGGCTTATAGATAAGGAGTATTAGATGCCTTATTGCCCTAACCTACGAACCTACTATTTGACATGCTCCAGAAAGGCAATGGAACTATCGTTTACATGAATAATAGGGTCTATAAATAGACAATATCATTTCTAGAGGAAACACATTGGTATCTTAATACTTCACAATACAGATTCATTATGGATTTTTTAGGTATACAAAATAAAGTGCTTAGCCAACATTGGTTCAAGGACACTTGTTAGCCAAAATAATAAACTGATAAAAACAACACCATCCGCTTGATTTTTCTCTCGCTCGCAACCCTATGCCGCCGACACCTCCACTATATACTAACCACTCCCTCGGTCATCCGATCGAGTTGCCTCCATCGCGTCTCTGGTCCCTGTGGTCATTGCCTCATGTCCGATCGATATCCCACAATGCCACCGTCGGTCCAACTGGTCTGCTCGTCGCCATTTCAGCCCTGGTAAACGTTTGACTATAGGTAAATTTACTATTTTTAAGTAAACAAAGAAAAACAATCATAGTAAGACATTTGCATATATTCTCATCGACGAAAACAAGATTTTCTTGTAAGGATTGATGAGCGTGTAGAGTGGTCTAGACACATTGTCCAAACAGATAATAAAAACAGTTACAAATAACCTATATAGGATTTCCAAGGAACAAATACAAGACACTCCAGTGAAGATGCATGTGGTGTGTGGCTACAAACGTACTCCCTCCGTTTTTATTTAGTCCGCGTATTAGTTTTGGTCAAGTCAAGCTTTGTAAACTTTGACAAAGTTATAACAAAAAAATATAACATATACAATAACAAATCATACCATTAGATCATTATTGATGTATTTCACATCATATAGATTTGTTATACCATTAGATTGATTATTGAATGTACTTTCACATCATATATATTTGTTACGGTAAATGTTTATATAATTTCTATATGGTTGGTCAAACTTTACAAAGTTTGACTTCGGTCAAACTTTACGAAGTTTGAATTTAGTCAAACCTAATATGCAGAGTAAATAAAAACAGAGGAAGTACAAACATAACCTGACGCTCACACGAGGGTGACCGGCCCATGCATATGCTTCTACTGTAGTCGATTGACTCATTCATTTCCATCTTGCCAATCGATTGTATTCTGATGGCCCGTTCTCCGGCTGCACACACCGGCAGAGATCTGCTATGTGTTTGTGTTTCCTAGGTACGTACGGTACGGTGCTGGACAAGTGGACATATATGTATGTACACAGACGGGCACAGAGACATCGCTGCCTTGTACGAGGTGAGTCCACCATGATGCATGTGCGTACGCGTGGCCCACTGCTTTTCTAGCTAGTACTATATACATACAAACTACCGACTAGTACAGCTGGATGCTGCTGCGAGGCGTAGTATTATACATATCGTTGAATATGCGTTGGACTACTGTGTCTGTGGTGTCAAGACACGAAACATGCAATATTAATACACCTTTGTTTGTCACCTCTGTGTGAAGCTCCATGGATGTCATAAGACCATCTTCAATAGATGATGTATATTTTGATGCTTAAACGGTGATGTAAAAATTTGGAGCACCTCCGAAAATGGCTAACTCCAAGATGGTCCAAAACAAAGATGTAAAAGAGCAACTCCAACAGACGGTCCAAAACGAAGATGTAAAACCGGTCTCCGGCCACGCGGCTGCTGTTCAGCCGTTGTACAGCCAAGGTTTTGTATTGAAATATCACTTAAAATTTCAAATTAAAGTGCATCATTATCTTAGTTTCAAATCCCTCACAAAAGTGCATCATCATCATCATAGTTTCAAATCCCTCTACCAAAAGTGCATCGTCCCAATCAAAGTTTTTTGCCCTACAAATAAAATGCAAATGAATATTATTCAGTGGGTCATCAACACCACCGACGTTGTGAACCGTGGTACGATCATCATCATCACCGGCTTCTTGTCGACGTTGTGAAGGTGAAGCCTTGTTGCCGGGAGCACCACCGGAAGCACTTTCATTGCCTCCCATGCCGGTCATGTTGCCGACGAAGCCACCTCCAATGCCACTCATGTTGCCGTCATAGCCACCTCCGAAGCCACCCATCATGTTGCCGCCAAATCCACCTCCCATGCCGGTCATGTTGCCTCCGAAGCCACCTCCCATGCCACCAAAGCCATCTTCCATGTTGCCACCGAAGCCAGCTCCCCTGTTTCCATGTGGTGCATATCAGCACAACCTCCGCATTGGTATAATTTCCACTTCTTCCCTTCGCAACAAAGCCCTCATCGTCCATGTCAAGATTGTCATCACCATATTGGGTTTCATATTCTTGTGACTCATTCTCGTGTGACACATAATCATCATTTGCCACATTTGTCGCGTGCGTGAAAGCTTCATCATCAAGACTACAATTGGATGTACAAACATTCAACATCACATTCAATTTGAAACAACAAACGAGAGCACAAAAGATTTTTTTTTACCTTTGCGACATATCATCGAACATGTTGGAGGCGTGGCCGTCGGCGTGGCCACATTCTCCACGGTGGCGGTGGCCGTGGCGGCGGCAGAGGTTGAGGAAGGCTCCTTGGCTGCTGGAGGACGCCCGGCCGTGGGCTGCGAATCGTCGCCGATCCGCTGCGCCTGCCTTCGAGATTTTGGCCGTCCGAGCCCACATTTTGGCCGGGTTGTGGCCACGATTCGCCGGCGTTTGCCTATGCCTCGTGCCCTTGTCGCCTTCGTAGGAACCGCCAGCACGGTGGTGCAGGCCTGGGCGGCGTGAATCCGGGCAGGTGGGGGGGGGCCGCGCCATGGAAACGGTCGCGGAGGGCGAGTTCGCCGCGGCGGTGGCAACGTTGGTCAGCCCACCGGTTGTGGCGGCGGTGGAGAAGGCGACGGGGTCGTCGGCTTCGGCCATGGCGGGGAGGAGCGGGGGGGGGGGGGGAGGGGCACCGGATGGGCGGTCGTGGGAGGGCGGTGGAAATAAAATAAACTGGCGGCCGTGGTTTCACGTCAGATGTATCTCGTGATGCAAATTTGCATCACAAAGTGTTGTATTTTACATCTTCGAGAGGCGGTGATGTAATTTTTTTTACATACGAACCATCTGTTGGAGCAGCGTTTTTTGCTCTCGAAGCTCCAAAAGTTAGTTATTTATACATATGGACCGTCTATTGGAGATGTTCTAAGGGAAGGAATTGGCTGCGTGGCGTCGGGCTACATGAAATCACGCCTGGCTGGGGGAAGAAAAAAAGAGCCGAAGGTTGAAGACGAAACCTATTTCAGTTGGACGGCTCAGAGGAAATCAACTGAAACCTATTTTTATTTTCGAAAGTCTCATATATTTTTCGGTCGAAAAACATGCAAACACTCGCACATGCATGTGTAGTTTGGACCTGAAGATGGCCGCCAGCAGGCATGCAGGCACTCCAGCAGGCCCGTGATGGACGGACGTAGTACGTTCCTACGTGCATGCCGTCGTTTTTCGCCGGCCGACCGATTATACGTCCGTCATCGTCGAAATGCATGCATGCATGCATGCGGTGCATGGCTCCACATACATTGATCATACAGACATGGCGGTGCGTTTTACACGCATCTTCCTGAGAAACGAAATAGCGAAACGGAGGTAGCTTGGCTTGGCATGGCAGTTGGCAGGATCAGCGCATTGCTAGAAGCCACGGCTTCCATCGGGAAACGCGACGCCTACGACTGTTTGTGGACCTAAGCCTGCGGGACCCAACGAGACATGCTCGGACCGGAGAGGAAGCTACGCGCGCTGCGTGCATACAAAGCTAAGGATGGGCCTCACAGATTATACGTACAGACACACACAAAAACTAGGTATATTAGGTAGGTTAAGTAGTTGGGCTTGGCTTAGCAGGGACAAGACACATATTTGTATTGTAGCCATTAAGGGGAAAACAACGGGCTTTATTCATATTGATTGGATTTACTTTGTCTACATCATGTCATCTTGCTTAAGGCGTTACTCCGTTTCCTATGAACTTAATACTCTAGATGCATGCTGGATAGCGGTCGATGGGTGGAGTAATAGTAGTAGATGCAGGCAGGGGTCGGTCTACTTGTCTCGGACGTGACGCTTATATACATGATCTTTGCATTGAATATCGTCATAACTATGCATTTTTATATCAATTGCCCAATAGTAATTTGTTTACCAACCGTATGTTTTTTGTTCGAGAGAGAAGCCTCTAGCGAAAACTATGGCCCACGGGTCTACCTTTATCATATATTAAAATCCAATAATACCTTGGTGCAATTTATTTACCATTCTTTTATTTTGTGTTTTGTATTATCAATCTATCACTATTACATTTGATCCTTGCAATTAGCCGCCAAGGGGATTGACAACCCCCTTGATCGCGTTGGGTCCAAGTAGTTGCTCTTTTGTGTGTAGGCGTTGTTCATGAGGTTTCGTGTGGTTCTTCTACTGGATTGATAACCTTGATTCTTTACTGAGGGAAATACTTATCTCTATTGTACTACATCATCCTCTCCTCTTCGGGGAAATCCCAACGCAGCTTACAAGTAGCACTATGCTTCATTACCTGGTATGGAGTGCCATACCCCCATGCATGTTGGCACAGTATGGCTTGTAGTTAACGAGTATTAGATGCCTTATTGCCCTAACCTACAAACCTACTATTGGACATGCTCCAGAAAGGCTATGGAACTTATGGTTTACATGAATAATAGGGTCTATAAATAGACAACATCATTTCTAGATGAAACACATTGGTATCTTAATACTTCACAATATAGATTCATTATGGATTTTTTAGGTATACAAAATAAAATGCTTAGCCAACATTAGTTCAATGGCACTTGTTAGCCAAAATAATAAACTGATAAAAACAACACATTTGGTAGTCTTCATGCTCTCCCCTTCCCCCTACCTAAAGGCTCTTCGCACTCCGATCCATCTCCACTCGACGTGATGTGTCTTTTTGTGAAATGGGTTGGGCCTGGCAAGGGACACCAGTCCCAACCATATATATGTATCCAACCTCACCATGCGCGTTGCCCGCAAAAAAAAAACATCACCATCCGCTTGATTTTTCTCTCGCCCGCAACACTATGACGCCGACACCTCCACTATATTACTAACCAGCTCCCTCGGTCATCCGATCAAGTTGCCTCCATCACATCTCTGGTCCCTGTGGTCATTGCCTCATGTCGGATCCGAATATCCCACATTGCCTCCGTCGATCCAACTGGTCTGCTCGTCGCCATCTCAGCCCTGGTAAAACGTTTGACTATAGGTAAATTTACTATTTTTAAGTAAACAAAGAAAAAGAATCATAGTAAGACATTTGCATATAGTCTCATCGACGAAAACAAGATTTTCTTGTAAGGATTGAGTGAGCGTGGAGAGTGGTCTAGACACATTGTACAAACAGATAATAAAACAGTTACAAATAACCTATATAGGATTTCCAAGAAACAAATACAAGACACTCCAGTGAAGATGCATGTGGTGTGTGGCTACAAACGTACTCCCTCCGTTTTTATTTAGTCCGCGTATTAGTTTTGGTCAAAGTCAAGCTTTGTAAACTTTGACAAAGTTTATAAATAAAAATATTAACATATACAATAACAAATCATACCATTAGATTCATTATTGAATGTACTTTCACATCATATAGATTTGTTATGGTAAATATTTATATTATTTCTATATGGTTGGTCAAACTTTACGAAGTTTGACTTCGGTCAAACTTTACGAAATTTGAATTCAGTCAAACCTAATATGCAGAGTAAATAAAAACAGAGGAAGTACAAACATAACCTAACGCTCACACAAGGGTGACCGGCCCATGCATATGTTTCTACTGTAGTTGATTGACTCGTTCATTTCGATCTTGCCGATCGATTGTATTCTGATGGCCCGTTCTCCAGCTGCACACACCGGCAGAGATCTACTATGTGTTTGTGTTTCCTAGGTACATACGGTACGGTGCTGGACAAGTGGACATATATGTATGTACACAGAGGGGCATAGAGACATCGCTGCCTTGTACGAGGTGAGTCCACCATGCATGCATGTGCGTACCCATGGCCCACTGCTTTGCTAGCTAGTACTAGTATACATACAAACTACCAACTAGTACCTGCTGGATGCTGCTGCGAGGCGTAGTATTATACATATCGTTGACTATGCGTTGGACTACTGTGTCTGTGGTGTCCAGACACGAAACATGCAATTAAATACACCTTTTGTTTGTCACCTCTGTGTGAAGCTCCATGGATGTCATAAAAGCATCTTCAATAGATGATGTATATTTTGATGCTTCAAACCGGTGATGTAAAAATTTAGAGCACCTCCGAAAATGGCATAACTCCAACAGATGGTCCAAAACAAAGATGTAAAAGAGCAACTCCAACAGACGGTCCAAAACGAAGATGTAAAACCGGTTTCCGGCCGCGCGGCTATTGTTCAGTCGTTGTACAGCCGAGGTTTTGTATTGAAATATCACTTAAAATTTCAAATTAAAGTGCATCATTATCATAGTTTCAAATCCCTCACAAAAGTGCATCATCATCATCATAGTTTCAAATCCCTCTACCCAAAGTGCATCGCCCAATCAAAGTTTTTTGCCCTACAAATTGAAATGCACATGAATATTATTCATGCGGGTCATCAACACCACCGACGTTGTGAACCGTGGTACGATCATCATCATCACTGGCTTCTTTGTCAACGTTGTGAAGGTGAAGTCTCGTTGCCGGGAGTACCACCGGAAGCACTTTCATTGCGTCCCATGCCGGTCATGTCGCCGACGAAGCCACCTCCAATGCCACTCATGTTGCCGCCATAGCCACCTTCGAAGCCACCCATCATGTTGGCGCCAAATCCACCTCTCATCCCGGTCATGTTGCCTCCGAAGCCACCTTCCATGCCACCAAAGCCATCTTCCATGTTGCCACCAAAGCCAGCTCCCCTGTTTCCATGTGGTGCATATCAACACATCCTCCGCATTGGTATAATTTCCACTTCTTTCCTTCGCAACAAAGCCCTCGTCATCCATGTCAAGATTGTCATCACCATATTGGGTTTCATATTCTTGTGACACATACTCATGTGACACATAATCATCATTTGCCACATTTGTCGCGTGCGTGAAAGCTTCATTATCAAGACTACAATTGGACGTACAAACATTCAACATCACATTCAATTTGAAACAACTAACGAGAGCACAAAAGATTTTTTTTACCTTTGCGACATATCATCGAACATGTTGGAGGCGGTGGCCGTCGGCGTGGCCACATCTTCCTCCACGGCTGGCGGTGGCGGTGGCGGCGGCGGAGGTTCAGGAACGGCTCCTTGGCTGCTAGAGGACGGCGCCGTCCGTGGCTGCGAATTGTCGGCGCGAGCCACCGCGGCTGCCTTCGAGATTTCCGCCGGCCGAGCCACACTTTCGGCCGGGTTGCGGCCGCGATTCGCCGGCCGTTTGCCTACGCCTCGTGCCCTCGTCGCCTTCGTAGGAACCGCTGGCGCGGTGGCGACCGGCCGGGGCGGCGTGAATCCGGGACGGTGGGCGTGGGACGCCGGCATGGACACAGTCGCGGAGGGCGAGTTCGCCGCTGCGGTGGCGACGTGGGTCAGCCCACCGGCTGTGGCGGCGGCGGAGAAGGCGACGGGATCGTCGGCTTTGGCCATGGCGGCGACGGACGCCGGGGAGTGGGGGTAGGGGCATCGGACGGGCGGGTCGCGGGCGGGCGGTCGCGAGCTGCCGGGCGGGGAAATGAAATAAACGGGCGGCCGTGGTTTTACATCAGATGTATTTCGTGATGCAAATTTGCATCACGAAGTGTTGTATTTTACATCTTCGGGAGGCGGTGATGTAATTTTTTTTACATACGAACCATCTGTTGGAGCAGCGTTTTTTGCTCTCGAAGCTTCAAAAGTTAGTTATTTTTACATATGAACCGTCTATTGGAGATGTTCTAACGGAAGGAATTGGCTGCATGGCGTCGGGCTACATGAAATCATGCCTGGCTGGGGGAAGAAGAAAAGAGCCGAAGGTTGAAGACGAAACCTATTTCAGTTGGACGGCTCAGGGGAAATCAACTGAAACCTATTTTTATTTTCAAAAGTCTCATATATTTTCGGTCGAAAAACATGCAAACACGCGCACGTGCATGTGTAGTATGGACCTGAAGATGGCCGGCAGCAGGCATGCAGGCACTCGAGCAGGCCCGTGACAGACGGACGTAGTACGTACCTACGTGCATGTCGTCGTTTTTCGCCGGCCGACCGATTGTACGTCCGTCATCGTCGAGATGCATGCATGCATGCGGTGCATGGATCCACATACATTGATCATACACACATGGCGGTGTGTTTTACACGCATCTTCCTTAGAAATGAAATAGCGAAACCGAGGTAGCTTGGCTTGGCATGGCGCAGTTGGCAGGACCAGCGCTTTGCTAGAAGCCACAGCTTCCATCGGGAAACGCGACGCCTACGACTGTCTGTGGACCTAAGCCTGCGGGGCCCAACGAGACTGGCTCGGACCGGAGAGGAAGCTACGCGCGCTGCGTGCATACAAAGCTAAGGATCGGCCTCGCATAGATTATACGTACAGACACACACAGAAACTATGTATATTAGGTAGGTCAAGTAGTTGGGCTTGGCTTAGCAGGGGACAAGACACGTATTTGTATTGTTGCCATTAAGTGGAAAACAACGGGCTTTATTCATATTGATTGGATTTACTTTGTCTACATCATGTCATCTTGCTTAAGGCGTTACTCCGTTTCTTATGAACTTAATACTCTATATGCATGCTGGATAGCGGTCGATGGGTGGAGTAATAGTAGTAGATGCAGGCAGGGGTCGATCTACTTGTCTCGGACATGAGGCTTATATACATGATCATTGCCTTGAATATCGTCATAACTATGCGTTTTTATATCAGTTGCCAACAGTAATTTGTTTACCCACCGTATGATTTTTGTTTGAGAGAGAAGTCTCTAGCGAAAACTATGGCCCACGGGTCTACCTTTATCATATATTAAAATCCAAAATACCTTTGTGCAATTTATTTACCATTCTTTTATTTTGTGTTTTGTATTATCTATCTATCACTATTACATTTGATCCGTGCAATTAGCCGCCAAGGGGATTGACAACCCCCTAGATCGCGTTGGGTCTAAGTATTTGCTCTTTTGTGTGTAGGCGTTGTTCATGAGGTTTCGTGTGGTTCGCCTACTGGATTGATAACCTTGCTTCTTTACTGAGGGAAATACTTATCTCTATTGTACTGCATCATCCTCTCCTCTTCGGGGAAATCCTAACGCAGCTTACAAGTAGCACTATGCTTCATTACCTGGTACGGAGTGGCATACCCCCATGCATGTTGGCACAGTATGGCTTATAGATAAGGAGTATTAGATGCCTTGTTGCCCTAACCTACGAACCTACTATTGGACATGCTCCAGAAAGGCAATGGAACTTATCGTTTACATGAATAATAGGGTCTATAAATAGACAACATCATTTCTAGATGAAACACATTGGTATCTTAATACTTCACAATACAGATTCATTATGGATTTTGTAGGTTTACAAAATAAAGTGCTTAGCCAACATTGGTTCAAGGGCACTTGTTAGCCAAAATAATAAACTGATAAAAACAACACATTTGGTAGCCTTCATGCTCTCCCCTTCCCCCTCCCTAAAGGATCTTCGCACTCCAATCCATCTCCACTCGACGTGATGTGCTTTTTTGTGAAATGGGTTGGGCCTGGCAAGGGACACCAGTCCCCACCATATATATGTATCCAACCTCACCATGCGCCTTACCCGCAAAAAAAACATCACCATCCGCTTGATTTTTCTCTCGCCCGCAACATTATGACGCCGACACCTCCACTATATTACTAACCAGCTCCCTCGGTCATCCAATCGAGTTGCCTCCATCGCGTCTCTGGTCCCTGTGGTCATTGCCTCATGTCGGATCCGAATATCCCACATTGCCTCCGTCGGTCCAACTGGTCTGCTCGTCGCCATCTCAGCCCTGGTAAAACGTTTGACTATAGGTAAATTTACTATTTTTAAGTAAACAAAGAAAAAGAATCATAGTAAGACATTTGCATATATTCTCATCGACGAAAACAAGATTTTCTTGTAAAGATTGAGTGAGCGTGGAGAGTGGTCTAGACACATTGTCCAAACAGATAATAAAACAGTTACAAATAACCTATATAGGATTTCCAAGGAACAAATACAAGACACTCCAGTGAAGATGCATGTGGTGTGTGGCTACAAACGTACTCCCTCCGTTTTTATTTAGTCCGCGTATTAGTTTTGGTCAAAGTCAAGCTTTGTAAACTTTGACAAAATTTATAAATAAAAATAGTAACATATACAATAATAAATCATACTATTAGATTCATTATTGAATGTACTTTCACATCATATAGATTTGTTATGGTAAATGTTTATATTATTTCCATATGGTTGGTCAAACTTTACGAAGTTTGACTTCGGTCAAACTTTACGAAGTTTGAATTCAGTCAAACCTAATATGCAAAGTAAATAAAAACAAAGGAAGTACATACATAACCTGACGCTCACACGAGGGTGACCGGCCCATGCATATGCTTCTACTGTAGTCGATTGACTCGTTCATTTCGATCTTGCCGATCGATTGTATTCTGATGGCCCGTTCTCCGGCAGCACACACTGGCAGAGATCTACTATGTGTTTGTGTTTCCTAGGTACGTACGGTACGGTGCTGGACAAGTGGACATATATGTATGTACACAGACGGGCACAGAGACATCGCTGCCTTGTACGAGGTGAGTCCACCATGCATGCATGTGCGTACGCGTGGCCCACTGCTTTGCTAGCTAGTACTAGTATACATACAAACTACCGTCTAGTACCTCCTGGATGCTGCTGCGAGGCGTAGTATTATACATATCGTTGAATATATGTTGGACTACTGTGTCTGTGGTGTCCAGACACGAAACATGCAATTAAATACATCTTTTGTTTGTCACCTCTGTGTGAAGCTCCATGGATGTCATAAGAGCATCTTCAATAGATGATGTATATTTTGATGCTTCAAACCGGTGATGTAAAAATTTGGAGCACCTTCGAAAATGGCTTAACTCCAACAAATGGTCCAAAACAAAGATGTTAAAGAGCAACTCCAACAGACGGTCCAAAACGAAGATGTAAAACCGGTCTCCGGCCGCGCGGCTGTTGTTCAGCCATTGTACAGCCGAGGTTTTGTATTGAAATATCACTTAAAATTTCAAATTAAAGTGCATCATTATCATAGTTTCAAATCCCTCACAAAAGTGCATCATCATCATCATAGTTTCAAATCACTCTACCAAAAGTGCATCGTCCCAATCAAAGTTTTTTGCCCTACAAATTAAAATGCACATGAATATTATTCATGCGGGTCATCAACACCACCGACGTTGTGAACCGTGGTACGATCATCATCATCACCGGCTTCTTTGTCGACGTTGTGAAGGTGAAGTCTCGTTGCCGGCAGCACCACCGGAAGAACTTTCATTGCCTCCCATGCCGGTCATGTTGCCGACGAAGCCACCTCCAATGCCACTCATGTTGCCGCCATAGCCACCTCCGAAGCCACCCATCATGTTGCCGCCAAATCCACCTCCCATGCCGGTCATGTTGCCTCCGAAGCCACCTCCCATGCCACCAAAGCCATCTTCCATGTTGCCACCGAAGCCAGCTCCCTTGTTTCCATGTGGTGCATATCAACACATCCTCTGCATTGGTATAATTTCCACTTCTTCCCTTCGCAACAAAGCCCTCATCATCCATGTCAAGATTGTCATCACCATATTGGGTTTCATATTCTTGTGACACATACTCGTGTGACACATAATCATCATTTGCCACATTTGTCGCGTGCGTGAAAGCTTCATCATCAAGACTACAATTGGACGTACAAACATTCAACATCACATTCAATTTGAAACAACAAACGAGAGCACAAAAGAATTTTTTTTTAGCTTTGCGACATATCATCAAACATGTTGGAGGCGGTGGCCGTCGGCGTGGCCACATCTTCCTCCACGGCTGTCCGTGGCGGTGGCGGCGGCGGAGGTTGAGGAACGGCTCCTTGGCTGGTGGAGGACGCCGTCGGCCGTGGCTGCGAATCATCGGCCCGAGCCGCCGCGGCTGCTTTCTAGATTTCTGCCGGCCGAGCCACACTTTCGGCCGGGTTGCGGCCACGATTCGCCAGCCGTTTGCCTACTCCTCGTGCCCTTGTCGCCTTCGTTGGAACCGCCGGCGCGGTGGCGACCGGCCGGGGCGGCGTGAATCCGGGCCTGTGGGCGGGGGGTGCCGGCATGGACACGGTCGCGGCGGTGGCGACCTGGGTCAGCCCACCGGCTGTGGCGGCGGCGGAGAAGGCGACGGGGTCGTCGGCTTCGGCCATGGAGGCGGCGGACGCCGGGGGGGGGGGGGGGGGAGGGCATCGGAAGGGAGGACGGGGTGTCGCGGGTCGGGCGGGGGGGGCTGGCTTTGCGGTCACAAGCTGGCGGGCGGGGAAATGAAATAAACGGGCGGCCGTGGTTTTACATCAGATGTATCTCGTGAAGCAAATTTGCATCACGAAGTGTTGTATTTTACATCTTCGGGAGGCGGTGATGTAATTATTTTTACATACGAACCATCTGTTGGAGCAACGTTTTTTGCTCTCGACGCTCCAAAAGTTAGTTATTTTTACATATGGACCGTCTATTGGAGATGTTCTAAGGGAAGGAATTGGCTGCGTGGCGTCGGGCTACATGAAATCACGCCTGGCTAGGGGAAGAAGAAAAGAGCCGAAGGTTTACGACGAAACCTATTTCAGTTGGGCGGCTCAGAGGAAATCAACTGAAACCTATTTTTATTTTCAAAAGTCTCATATATTTTTGGTCGAAAAACATGCAAACACTCGCACATGCACGTGTAGTTTGGTTCTGAAGATGGCCGGCAGCAGGCATGCAGGCACTCCAGCAGGCCCGTGACGGACGGACGTAGTACGTACCTATCGTGCATGCCGTCGTTTTTCGCCCGGCCGACCGATTGTACGTCCGTCATCGTTGAGATGCATGCATGCATGCGGTGCATGGCTCCACATACATTGATTATACAGACATGGCGGTGCGTTTTACACGCATCTTCCTTAGAAACGAAATAGCGAAACGGAGGTAGCTTGGCTTGGCATGGCAGTTGGCAGGGCCAGCGCTTTGCTAGAAGCCACGGCTTCCATCGGGAAACGCGACGCCTACGACTGTCTGTGGACCTAAGCCTGCGGGGCCCAACGAGACAGGCTCGGACCGGAGAGGAAGCTACGCGCGCTGCGTGCATACAAAGCTAAGGATGGGCCTCACAGATTATACGTACAGACACACACAGAAGCTAGGTATATTAGCTAGGTTAAGTAGTTGGGCTTCGGTGGTGGGGAGTCGAGGGCTGCTAGGGTGAGGCGCCCCGGGCCTCACAGATTATACACCATGGAAGCTAAGAGGGGGGATGCAGTTCGCACCACTTCTTGCAGTGGCTTGGAGGAATAGCCAATGTAATGCAGTACTCGCGACACATCATTTGGTTTCTCACACCTTTTGTCTATTGGTATGTACGTTTGGGTTCCGGCTCGATCATTTATCAACACATGTGGGGTCCATTCAATAGTCCGCAGATGGTCCACGTACTAGTAAAGACGAAAAAATATGTTCTAAACTGACGTGGTATCAGTACCACGAAAATGGGTCGCCGGCTCAAGTCTGCTAGGTGATAAAGTCTATCCATCGACGCGTCTTGAGCCTTTTCCATACACCAAGTGGCTGTTTCTACGACGTATTGTGTCAGGACACATTTATTAACGACAGCCAGTAGGTCACGCTCGACAATCTCATCGCATGCACGAATGAACGAGATTCAGTGCCTCGCTAAAGCCGTGCCCAGAAAATCCGTTTCGGAGAGCAACGCCCTACAGACTACGTATACCGAAAAAGTAAATTTACCGGTGGTGTACCGGCTAGCATCCGCCCGTCCATGTCAACATCAAGATGCACACTGCCCTTTGACTAATAAATTAAGAAATCCTTTGTGAACTGAAATACATCTCTATACTAGTCTGACACTACCTGACCAATACCTGAACATGTCCCCACAATGTTTCCATGTAGCCATGCATGTGTACTCCCAGACCACTCCACCTGTAGTAGTAAATTTTACTTGTTAGCTATTAAATGATTGATATCTTTTAAATAAATGTTTTATTTTTAAATCTTTATATATATTTGAATTCCTAAGGACAACATCTTTAAAACAAGACCAATATTCAATATATTTTTGGGTAGTTTGATTATACGGTTTCATTCGGTTTGCATTTCAAAAAAAAAAGGATTAAACTCATTTCAAAACCGACTTCACACAATTAATAAAACAAATTTCAGTCATTCTAAAATACAGATTTAATTCATTCTGAACTAGATTTAACTCATTCTTGAAAAACTAATTTTATTCATTTTCTAACACTGATTTCACTCGTATCAAAACACATATTTAAGTCATTCAGAGAAATGGTTTTGCTCATTTCAAAAGGTGATTTCACTCATTCTGAAATACAAAATTGGAATCGGAATAACTGAAATGACATTGCAAAAAATTAAAAATTATTTCTGCCACTCTTTTGAAATACAAAGTTTCAGTATTTTTGTAAAATATGATAGTGTATGTTTTTTAATGGATTGAAACCTTCTTTTTTGAAGAATTGAAATCATTTCTTTGAGAGTTGAAATACTCAGGTTCAATCATTGTGAAAAATGAAATTGGAATTGGAAAAACTGAAACGTCATTGTAAAAAAATTAATCTAACAAGTTACACGTATTTCACACCAAAATATGTGTCAAATGTATGGAAAATAGATTTCACTCATTTCAAATATTGGTCCTGAATTAAAAGAATAAACCTTGTACTTCAGGAAACTGTTTCGCTCATTTCTAAAAATTATCAGCTTAGAAAAACAATTTCACTCATTTCAGAAAACACATTACGCTCATTTTGCAAAACTAATTTCACTGTGAATTTACAAAATGTATTGAAACGTATTTCAATCATCAGAAATATCAATTTCAAAAACTGAAAAAATGCAGTGTCACACAAAATGTTGGTTCTATTCCACTTTTTTCAAATAACTTATTTCACTCATTCCAGAAAACACGTTACACTCACTCAATTAAAATACTATATTTCACTTGTTTCAAAAACTGATATCACTCATTACAAAATATATTGACTTCGCTAGGTTCAGAAAACACATTACACTCATTTAAAAAAATAGATTTCACTCATTTCACACATTATCAGAAAACTTGTTACCCTCACTTAAAAAAATATACATTTCACTATTGTGAGAAAACAGATTATGCTCACTCAATTGAAATACTTCTATATTTCAATCGTTTCAAAAACTGATTTCACTCATTACAAAATATATATTTAAAAACTAATTTCATTTTGTATTTCTGACAAAATTGAAACGTATTTCACTGATCACAAATATCAGTATCAAACACTAAAATAAGCAGTTCCACACAAAATATATTGAGTGAAATATGTTAATTGAAACATTGAAAATTAAACGTGTTTGAAATATATCCAAGATTGATCTTGTTCTAAAGGTCTTGACGCTATTAATTCAAATATATAAATTATTTCAGAAACAAAATTATAACTTGTAAGATATGAATGATTAAAATTGTCATGGGGTGAATAAAATGATGGTTTTGTTGGTGGGAGAGGAGAGAGTGAATGTATCATAACCTGTACCCGTGTGAATGAAAAAGAGAAGGATAGGACAATGCATGCCACCTTTATCTGTCAATGGTGGAACCCACAAGAGAGAAATACTAACACTTAAAGCCAGGAAAAGATGTCAAATACGTGCAACTGTATTGGGATACACACCATGTGGCAGAACCCCATTGGGTGTGCGTTGCCGGTAGCTCCCATTGCCGGTACAAGTGACTTTGCGCTACGTATCACTAGTAGAAAAACGACTTTACGTGAGCCCCATTAGTCCCGGTTCCAATGGCTAGGGGGCGGGCATCATTAGTCCCGGGTCGTGTTGAACCTATAGTACCGGTTCGTGACACGAACCGGGACTAAAGGGGTGGTGGCAGGCTGGTGCCAGGCTGGGGCCCCACGAGCCCATTTAGTCCTGGTTCGTGACACGAACCGGGACTAGAGGTGTACCTTTAGTGCCGGTTTGTATAACCAACCGGGACTAAAGATGCTCCTATATAAACCCTTCGTCCAGCCCGAGCTCTCTGTTCTTCCCCTTTCCTCTCCTCGCTATTCTTCCCCTCTTGCTCGAGCTCATCCTCCATTTTTGCAAAAAATTGTCAAGATTTGAAGGCACCCCATCCATCCAAGTGTTCACAAAGGTCAGCAACTTTGCCCTTTCATCTCTCATTGCTAGATTAGCTCTTGCAATGCTCTATAAGTATAGTGATTTGTGGGTTTTCGTTTGGGAGTATTTATATATGTGGTAGTTTATTTAATTTATATGCAATTTGAGCTCAAATTAACTTCTTAGCTTGCATGTGTAGGTGTGGTTTACTTAGTGCCTTCCCGTCCCCGTCCTAACCACCGTCGATCGCCCGCACCGTCCCGTCGCCGGCACCACCTTGGTGAGCCTCTTGTTCTTATCCTTTTTATAAAAAGAAAATCATGTTTGTGTGATTTAGATAGTTACTTGTATAATTTTCTTACCCGTACGTTGTTTGTTATACATAGTGGCATGGTTTTGATATCCGTCCCCGTTGGCCCTCGTCCGGTTTATGATTCGGATGTGGTATATTCTCTTTTATAACTATTTGTTGCATTTCGTGTTTATGACAATTATGCCCATCAAGTTGACATAGATTTTTTTATCTAGGAGGTATGTGAACCAGAAATTGCAACCGACCCTCTTATCGAGAAGTTAAATTTAGTTGAAAAAGAAAAGAAGTATTTGAAAGAAAAATTGAAAAGAATTAAAGAAGAGAAGATGAAACTGGAGTTGTATGTTGCCGATGTCGTCGATGATCACAAGATCAAGATGGATGCAATGCGCTTGAAGATTAGAAAATTTAAAAAATATGCCGTTAATCAAGAGGCTTGGTATCACTATGCTGTTAGATCAATTGTTACCTTAGTTGTGATCTTGATCGCATTTGTTGTTGCATTTAAATGCTTTAGCTAGAGAGTTTGTATGTTGTTTTATGAGAATAAGTGTGTATGAACTTGTATTAATTTGGTATTTTCGGTGTTGTGTAATGAAGATGAGCTGGCAATGAATGTACGATGACCGATGCTCTCGCCGGTTCATTAATGGCATGCGTACTTTTCTGGTTGCGGCTGAGGCAAACAAGCGGGCGGATGATTTTATGTATTGTCCATGTGCTGTCTGTAATAATGATCGAAATTACTCTAACTCTAGAACCATTCACGAACACCTGTTTGAGTCCGGTTTCATGTCCGGCTATAACTGTTGGACCAAGCATGGAGAAAGAGGGGTCCTAATGGAAGAGAATGAAGAAGAAGAGGATGACGACAGCTATCCTGGCCATGGGTTCCCTGAATACGATGGTACAACAATGGGGGAAGAAGCTGAGCCGGCAATGCGGGAAGAAGCTGAAGAAGAGGCATCAGATGAGCCCGCTGATGATCTTGGTCGGGCCATTGCCGATGCAAAGAGAAACTACGCAAGTGAAAAGGAGAAGCTGAAGTTGCAGCGCATGTTAGAGGATCACAAGAAATTGTTATACCCAAATTGCGAAGATGACAAGAAAAAACTGGGCACCACACTGGAATTGGTGCAATGGAAGGCAGAGAATGGTGTATCTGACAAGGGATTTGAAAAGTTGCTGATAAAGTTAACGAAGATGCTTCCAAAGGACAATGAATTGCCCGACAGTACGTACAAAGCAAAGAAGGTTGTTTGCCCTCTAGGATTAGAGGTGCAGAAGATACATGCATGCCCTAATGACTGCATCCTCTACCGCGGTGAGTACGAGGATTTGAATGCATGCCCGGTATGCGGTGCATTGCGCTATAAGATCAGCCGCGATGACCCTGGTGATGTTGAGGGAGAGCGCCCCGGGAAGAAGATTCCTGCCAAGGTGATGTGGTATGCTCCTATAATACCACGGTTGAAACATTTGTTCCAAAACAAAGAGCATGCCAAGTTGATGCGATGGCACAAAGAAGACCGTAAGAAAGACGGAAAGTTGAGAGTTCCCGCTGACGGGTCGCAGTGGAGAAAAATAGAGAGAAAGTGGAAGGACTTTGCAGATGACGCAAGGAACGTATGGTTTGGTTTAAGTGCAGATGGCAATAATCCTTTTGGGGAACAGAGCAACAATCATAGCACCTGGCCTGTAACTCTATGTATCTATAACCTTCCTCCTTGGTTGTGCATGAAGCGGAAGTTCATTATGATGCCAATGCTCATCCAAGGCCCAAAGCAACCCGGCAACGACATTGATGTGTACCAAGGCCATTAGTTGAAGAACTCTTACAGCTGTGGAATGAAAAAGTTGTACGTGCGTGGGCTGAGCACAAACAGGAGGAATTTGAACTACATGCGTTGCTGTTTGTAACCATCAATGATTGACCTGCTCTTAGTAATCTTTCAGGACAGACAAACAAGTGATACCACGCACGCACGCACTGTTTAGATGACACCGACAGTATATATTTGGATAAATGCAAGAAGAATGTGTACCTGGGACATCGTCGATTTCTTCCGAGCAGGCATCCCTGTCGAAAGAAAGGCAAGCATTTCAAAGGTAAGGCAGATCACCGGAAGAATCCTCGCCACCGTCCTGGTGATGATATACTTGATATGGTCAAGGATTTAAAAGTAATCTTTGGAAAGGTTCCTGGCGGACAATCTGTTCCGAATGACGCTGACGGACGCACACACATGTGGAAGAAGAACTCTATATTTTGGGACCTACCCTATTGGAAACACCTAGAGGTCCGCTCTGCAATCGACGTGATGCACGTGACGAAGAATCTTTGCATGAACCTGCTAGGCTTCTTGGGCGTGTATGGGATGACAAAAGATACCACGGAGGCACGGGAGGACCAGCAACGTATGCACGGAAAAGATGGCATACATCAGGGTCATGCCAGCTACGCTCTTACCAAAGAAGAGAAGGAAATCTTCTATGAATGCCTGCTCAGTATGAAGGTCCCGTCTGGCTTCTCGTCCAATATAAAGGGAATAATAAGTATGGCAGAGAAAAAGTTTCAGAACCTAAAGTCTCATGACTGCCACGTGATTATGACGCAACTGCTTCCAGTTGCATTGAGGGGGCTTCTACCAGAAAATGTTCTATTAACCATTGTGAAGCTATGTGCATTCCTCAATGCAATCTCTCAGAAGGTAATTGATCCAGAAATCATACCAAGCTTAGAGAATGATTTGGTGCAATGTCTTGTTAGTTTCGAGTTGGTGTTCCCACCATCCTTCTTCAATATCATGACGCACATCCTAGTTCACCTAGTCGAAGAGATTGCCATTCTGGGTCCTGTATTTTTACACAATATGTTCCCCTTTGAGAGGTTCATGGGAGTCTTAAAGAAATATGTTCATAACCGTGCTAGGCCAGAAGGAAGCATCTCCAAGGGCCATGAAAATGAGGAGGTCATTGAGTTTTGTGTTGACTTTATTCCTGACCTTAAGCCGATTGGTGTTCCTGAATCGCGGCATGAGGGCAGACTGGGTGGAAAAGGCACGCTAGGACTGAAAGCAATAATATGTATGGACGGGCATTCTTGGGCGCAAGCACACTACATAGTTCTACAAAATTCCTCCTTGGTGGCTCCGTATATCGAGGAACACCAGAATATTCTACGCACCAAACACCCGGAGCAGTCTGACGACTGGATTACACGTGAACAAACGGGGACTTTCACCGGTTGGTTGCAGACACGTCTCATGCATGACAACACTGTTGAAGATGAGTTGTACTTGCTGTCCCAGTTACCATCTTCGAACATATTGACTTTCAAAGGGTACGAGATAAATGGGGGAATACATTTTACACGATCGCCGAAGATAAAAAGAGCACCAACCAAAACAGTGGTGTCAGCTTTGATGCAGTAAACACCAATAGGCCAAAGGACACATATTATGGTTACATAGAGGACATATGGGAACTTGACTATGGACGTGGTTTGAAGGTCCCTTTGTTTCGGTGCAAATGGGTCAATCTGACAGGAGGCGGGGTAAAGGAAGACCCGCAGTACGGAATGACAACAGTGGATCTGAACAATCTTGCGTACGATGATGTGGCACAGGTTTTCTATGTGAAGCACATGTCTACCAAGCCGAGAAAAAGAAAAAGATAAGGAAGCGAATACATCATACGATGAGCCAAAGCGCCAGATAGTTCTTTCAGGGAAAAGAAACATCATGGGAGTGGACGACAAGACAGACATGTCAGAAGATTATGAAAAATTTCATGAAATTGCTCCATTCACAGTGAATATTGACCCGAGCATCCATTTAAATGATGAAGATTGTCCATGGTTACGGCGCAAAGGGACAGACACGAAGAAAAAGTTTTATACCCAAAGATCCCACTCTGGGATGTGACCGGCTTGATACGTCTCCAATGTATCTACTTTTCCTAATGCTTTTCCTCTTGTTTTGGACTCTAATTTGCATGATTTGGATGAAACTAACCCCAGACTGACGCTGTTTTCACCAGAACTACCATGGTGTTGTTTTTGTGCAGAAATAAAAGTTCTCCGAATGGAACGAAACTTTGCGAGGAATTTTTATACAAAATAAGAGAATTTCTGGAGCCAAGAGCCACCTGAGGGGGGCACCTGGGTGGGCACAACCCACCAGGGCGTGCCTGCCCCCCCCCCCCCCCCCCAGGCGCGCCCAGGTGGGTTGTCCCCACCTGGTGGCCCCACAGACCTTGAAACCGACGCTATAAAAATCCTATTTTTCCAGAAAAAAATCGGGGAGAAAGAATTATCGCGTTTCACGAGACGGTGCCGCCGCCGTCTCCTGTTCTTCATCGGGAGACCAGATCTGGAGTCCATTTGGGGCTCCGAAGAGGGGGGTCTCCGTTCTTCGTCATCACCAACCCTTCTCCATCGCCAATTCCATGATGCTCCCCACCGGGAGTGAGTAATTCCTTCGTAGGCTCGCTGGTCGGTGAGGAGTTGGATGAGATTCATCATGTAATCGAGTTAGTTTTGTTAGGGCTTGATCCCTAGTATCCATTATGTTCTGAGATTGATGTTGCTATGACTTTGCCATGCTTAATGCTTGTCACTTTGGGTCCGGGTGCCATGATTTCAGATCTGAACCGTTTATGTTATCACCATTATATCTATGTTCTAGATCTGATCTTGCAAGTTATAGTCACCTACTACATGTTATGATCCGGCAACCCCGGAGTGACAATAGTCGGGACCACTCCCGGTGATGACCGTAGTTTGAGGAGTTCATGTATTCACCGTGTGTTAATGCTTTGTTCCGGTTCTCTATTAAAAGGAGGCCTTAATATCCCTTAGTTTCCAATATGGACCCCGCTGCCACGGGAGGGTAGGACAAAAGATGTCATGCAAGTTCTTTCCATAAGCACGTATGACTATTTACGGAATACATGCCTACATTATATTTATGAACTGGAGCTAGTGCCGTATCACCCTAGGTTATAACTGTCTCATGATGAATATCATCCAACAAATTACCGATCCAATGCCTATGATTTTCCTACATATTGTTCTTGCTAAGTTACTACTGCTACCGTTACTGTTGCACTTGCTCCATTATCACTGCTATCACTGTTACCATTACTATTGCTGCTGCTACTATTATCAAAACTATCATACTACTTTGCTACTAATCACTTTGCTGCAAATAATTAATCTCCAGGTGTGGTTGAATTGACAACTCAGCTGCTAATACTTACAAATATTCTTTGGCTCCCCTTGTGTCGAATCTATAAATTTGGGTTGAATACTCTACCCTCAAAAACTGTTGTGATCCCCTATACTTGTGGGTTATCAAGACCTTTTTCTGGCACTGTTGCCGGGGAGCATAGCTATATTTGTTGAGTCACTTGGGATTATTATCAATTATTCACTATGAAGAATCTGAAGGATGCTAAGACTGGGATTTTCCCTCTAAGACGAGGGGAGGTAAGGAACTGCCATCCAGCTCCGCTTTAGATTCACCTTCTGTTATAAGTAAACTTGCAACACCACCACATGCTACTAATCCTGATATGTCGCAAGTTATTGATGATGCTACTTCTGCTATGAATGATGCTTATGATGATGCTAGTACCTGTAGGGTAACGCAGCAGAAAACAAAAATTTTCCGACCTACGCACCAGCCCAGGACCACTATGGAGACTGCATACAAGGTTTGATCATTTTCGTTACCGACTCGTATCGCAGCGGAAGTAGAGTTGATGACGATCGTCGGTGCAGATCCCCGCAGCTAGGATTTACAACCTCCCAACCGCGAGGATGTACTCCCTCATCCGCCACTCGGACAGCCCTCCGGGAGGCGGTCGGACAGTCCCCCGGACGGTGTCGCTGACAGCCCTTCGGGAGGACTCACAGAACTCGGACCGTCACTCGGACAGCCCTTCGGGAGGACACTCGAACAGCCCCTCGGGCAAAAGGACGAAACTACGACCTCTCTACGGGGTTGCACACATACGGTGTCATCTATCCGGCAGGGCTTCGCCGTCCAGAACTAGTTCCCACCGGAACCCAGACAGCCTTTCGGCACTACGAAACTATTTCGTGGGAGGGAGAGAGAATGCCAGATCATGCATGGCTTGTGTGAGAGAGTTGGAGTGGAGTTGGAGAGCACCTCTCCTCCTCCTTATATAGTGGTGGAAGGGGTGAGGGGGGGCTGAAAATCAGCCCACGAAACATGCACCCACCAAACAAGGAAAACATGTTCCCACCAAACATGGAGAAAACATGTTCCCTTGTCCATGGTGTTCCCCCATGGGGCCCCACCTTCCTCCCAACACTCTCCACCATTTGTGGGGGCTGCCCCCCACCATGGGGGCCCCCCCAAACATTTTGTCCAGCCACAAGGGGGCTGCCCCCAAAGGGGCCCCCCCCAAAAACAGCCCAAAAACAGCCCCCACGATCCGTGGGATCTTGTCCCCTCACGCTGGGACAAGATGTTTTCCGCGACTATTATTTCTGAAAAATTCCAGAAGGTCCCAGAACATTTCCGGCACCCTCTAAAATTATCTGGACGCGCTCTGGAACATTTCCAGTATGGTGGTTTAATTTAAAACCATCTTTGTTTACCCGGTAAACAACTCCGGCAGCTCCGAAACTTTTTTTCGGTTTTTTCTCCAGAAAAATTCCAGAAATTACCACACCATTCTGGCAACCTCCAAAACATTCCCGGTGCTTGCCGAAACCTTTTTGGATCAATGGTTTTATCCGAAACAACTTTTCGGTTTTACCGAAACTTTTTCAGTGTTCTCTCTCCGGAACTCTTCCGTTGTCTCCGAAACTTTTCGGTGATTTTCTCTCAGACTCCCTGTCTAGTATTCAGCAGATAGATGACCCTTAAGCGTGTGACCCTATAGGTTCGGTGAAGTATAGACATGACACGGAACACCTTCCGATCAATGATCAACATCGGAGCCGTGGACACCCATATTGACCCCTATACCCACACGAATGAATATTCGAGTGAACCTCCAGTTGCCGTGTGCTATTCCTGTTGCTTCACGATATGTTACAAATACCCGAGGTTAGACATGTAGGCATTTCCGTGGATCAACAACTTGTCCACTATGCTAGTTACCTCGTTACCGGTATTGTTCTCTTTTCTCGTTACCATGTTCCGGCATCCCTGTGATCAAATCACAAAGTGTCTGGCCAGACGATGATGGATACCGTAACACCGAGAGGGCCCAGAGATATCTCTCCATCGTTGGAGGAGCAAATCCCAATCTCGAGCTATCAAGTTACTTGACACACTTTTCCATGAACCCGTAAGCCGCCGTAATAGCCACCCATTTACGGATGACGTTTAACAAACCCCAAAGTTCATGAAGCAAGTATGAAGAAACTCGACACTCTCATGGTCTAAGGAATTTTGCAAACATTAACCATCTCTGTGTTATTAACCATTAATTTGTGACGAATGTAACTCATAGCATAACACCAATCGGGTCGATTCAACACAAATGTTCTTCTAACATTGTGCCCTCAAAGTTGCTGGCATAGACATGCCCATGATCAGGAAAACAGAACCATCATGCAACACTTGAGCCAGTCATAGAGGCTTGACTAGGAATACATTTTACTGTTTATTATTCCACACGTGCATATGAGTCTTCCTCCGAGCCTCGTTTTATTTGCAGACTCGAGAACCATAGCAGTTATAGCATGGAACATAAACCTAATTATGAACAGGGAGATAATCAATAACATTTATTATTGCCTCTAGGGCATATCTCCTACAGACTCCCACTTGCACTAGAGTCAATAATCTAGTTAATGCTGATGCACTTCACACCTGTGGCACACCGGTGTAAATATGCTTCGCTTGTGGTATAGCCTGATGTCCAACGGATCTGACGACTTCAGCTCCATGTGTATCTTTGCATATCCTCGCGTTTTCACGCTTTCACAAAATTCATATTTTGTGTGGACTTGGCTTTGTATGTATGCGAATCACAGGTCGAACCTGGATTCCTCAGACTGAGTTATGGAGCAACTACTTGCAGTAGTGTCCCATTGACAAAAGCCATCTTGGAACCATACTAAGTTCATGAATTAACTATATGATTCAACATCTTCTTTGTCACTTTAAAGGCGGCAACATACTTTGCCTCTGTTATAGAATTCGCCACAGTAACTTGTTTGGAACATTTTCCAACTAACTGTGCCACCACATTGTGTGTTACACAAAAACCCTCAATATAAATCGAAAATCGCTTGGAGCATGGATGAAGACTGTATCGATGTAACCTTTTACAACGAACTCTTCATGATCTCCGCTTTGCGAGAAAACATTTCATCGGTGCTACTACAGTACTCAATGACCCTTTTTCACTGTTGTCCCATGATCAGTAGTTTTGATCACTTTGGTATCTATACTCGCAACAACTTTGGGAGTATTGGACATATCTGGTTGTTTTTACATACCATGGAATACATGATTAATCCAAACACAAGAGTGTGTGGAATCTCCATCATGTATTTTGCTCATCAGTGTTTTGGGACACAGAGTCTTGCAAAAACTCTTTCCATGTGACTTCGGCAAGAATCACTCCTTGGCCTTTTAATGCTAAAAGATTTTAGCATCTTGTCAATATGTATTCATTGCTTAGCCCCATTAGGTAAATCTATCTCCATAGATTATCATGCCTAATATCAAGGCTATTTAGCCCAAGCACTTCATAAAAAAAACTATTTTCAAATGAAGTCCTAATTCGTGTCAAGAAATTTATTTCCAATTACCAATGTGTCAAGCACACAAGGTTTTTAGAAATATTATTATGCTCCCACTTACTTTCTTGAATTACAAGCATCTTCGTTACCCATTGATGAAGTCAAACTCCTTTGACCATTTCATCAAAACACGAAGATTCCAACTCCACTTTGCTCTCTTCTGTCCATCGCTGGAACTCTGAAGTTTGCACCCTTTCTAGCATCCTATGGATTGACAAAATACCTTGGACTGTAACACATGTAAGTCCTTGGTTTCATTTCCATCAGATGGAAATCCTTTTGTCATCCATTGTTTTATATCTCATGATATGAAATATGTATTAATTGCTAGTTCAACCCGAACCGACTTTAAGCATCGCTACGGTGAAGCAACCTCATCGTAGTCAACTCCTTGAACTTGTATATTGCAACAAGTCGAGCTTTATGGATAAAACATTTTTATTCGTATCAGTTATAGTTCCATAAATATTCGTCAGACTCTAAGTCTTCCGAAAGGTGTGTCAAGGTTTTAATCTTGAATCACTTATATGGAAACTATCTCGGATTGTATTGGCATTTAGCCAATTCCGGAGTCAGGGCCCATCAACGCTTCCTTGTGTATCATAGGTATACTGTTGTCTAACAACAATATCTCGTTTGCGCACCTTAGAGGTTTGCACGAGCCTTCCCTACGTGGTTCAGCTGCAAGTTCGACCGAAGTCCATACATTTTATTGTAGAGACTTCCGTATCAGTCGCAGTAGGAAACTCCGGAATCACTTCCAAGGTTCCTTTCCTTTGACCTGATGACGAAGATACTGGTTATCTCGTCGAGTTGCACTGTCCTCCCACTCACCTTTTGCAAGAACAATTCTCTTTAAAAGCATACCGTTTTGTGGCAAAAACTTTTGCCTCGGTATAGTGGTGGGGGAATACCCAATGACTTGGGATAACCTACAAAGTAGCACTTGTCTGATCTGGAATAGGTTTGTAACCTTTTACACAAGCCCCATATTCCAAATGTTAAGAAAAGATATAACATGGTTGGGCGTACCATACCATGGTGTCATTTCAACAGACCTGATGGAGCTCTTTTCAGTGTAAAAGCCGCAGTCTCTAAAGCATCACCTTTTAAAAGGGATAATGGCAAATTTATTTATGTCATCTTTGATCTTACCATGTCATAAATGGTTCGATTACATCTTCACGGACTTTCCACTTGCAGTGGTGTTCCGGGAGGTGCAAGTTATGAAACCCCTTTCACAACTCATCAGACATTCGCTAAACTTGTAACTCAAATATTTCTTTCTGCAATCGAATTGTAGAAACATAATTTTCTTGTTACAATAACTTCTACTTCATTTTGAAAACCTTTCAAATGATTTCAAAAGATCCAGACTTACATCTCATCAAGTAAATATCCATATATCTACTTGAGTCATTTCTGAAGATAGATAAATCCACTACTTGCAACAACATTTATCGGACTACATACATCAAAATGTATGATCACCAATAAGTTCTTTGCTCGTTCCTTATGGCCTGTGAACGGTATTTCAGTCACTTCACTTTTCGGAGGAAAGTTGCAAGTGTCAGGTGATTCAAAATCAAACGACTTCAAAATCCATCATAATGGAATTTTCCATGCGGGTTTCTCCAATGTGACCAAATGCAGTGCCACACTTGTGTGGTATTCTTTTAGTCTTATGACATTTAGCGTCAGTGTTATGGATGTATCATATTACCATCAATATTCATAACATACGTCCCATCGATGATGGAAGTATGGCCCTCATGTTATTCATAATACTGAACAGCAATTGTTCTTCTATGAACAACACTTTTGCAACAAACATTGTGCAATGGGCTAGAGTGTGTAAAACTCTAAAATGAATTATCAAAGTTAATACTGAGGTAATGTATTATTATCAATATTCATAACATACATCTCATTCATAATGAAAGTATGGCCCTTATGTTATTCATAACACCGAACATCAAAAGTTCTCTTATGAACAACCTTCTTGCAAGATAACTTATGCAATGGGCTAGAGTGTGTAAAACTCTAATTGAATTAGGAAAATAAACACAGACGGTAATACACCGATGGAAGGTACAGTAACATTTACTATGTTCCCTGTGTATACCTAAACCTCATTCCTGGCTAGTCTTTCAGGCCATAGTAGTTCTTACATCGAGTTGCAACAGAATGCAATCGAGCGGGTATCTTTGTGATTAACTCACAATACCCAAGAATCAGTGATTAACAATTTAATCATAATTCCCAAGAACTATATCTTTGACCAGCCTTCTATACATCAAAAACTTGCATGACATTCATACATGAGCTGGATATTCCAGTCTTCTTTCTCATTGCCTTTATACTTCTAACAGTTTAACTTTTAGTATTTCTCCTACTCTCAGAAGAAGCACACAACTTAAGAGTGGCATTAGCCCTGGACTTCCTAGGCGTGAAAGTTTCACTGACACCCTTCGGACACTTCCTTTCTCTTTAAGTTGTTGTTTTATTCACCTTTCATCATATGACAGGCGTTCTTCTGGATCCCTCTCTTATCAGTCTAATGCATAGTAAACTCCTTTACTAATAGTTTGCAAACAAACATTTCTTTGGATATCTCATATCTTTTAGCCTTTGTCTGTCTCTGAAAATGATTTTCAGATTCCATGAATATCACATAACTATCCAAACTTTCGAAGTTCGGGTCTCATGGAAGCAAACATATTGCACTTGACTGAAATGGAATTCCAGCTTTTGGATCGAAGGACGAGAGTCACATGATCCATACCATAAGCGAGAGAATACCGAAAGTATGCGATAGGACAAAGTCCTTCTCGGCACTCTTGAGGACAATCCTCACATTACGTTGCCAACCGTAAAGTTTTAACCAGATATTTAACAGCTATTCAATTTTAATAGGGAAGGTGGAAACGCGAGCCATTATTCTACAACTATTATGCAAATCACACTTTAGACAGTGTTCAAAATTAATTGCACTGAGAATTAAACAAGTTAATTCAACAGTGCGCTCCCACTCAAATCAATATCTCTCATAATTGATTGTGAGTGATACAAGATCCACTTTTCAATTCAACGCCATTGATGTGGACATCACTGATGACGAGAATTTCAATTTGGTGGGCAAACATGCCGATCACATCTCTATGTGACTCATGTTCATCTTTCGATGGGTGTGTTCCGAGCTCAGGACGATCAAGCCAGAACGTCAAGACAACCAAGTGATCTCGCTGCGAGGTCTGACCTCACCCGCCTCACACTTCCCTAATCGTTCGTACCCATGTGGACATGGCGCACCCCGAAAAGTTAGGTGCCGTGACGGTGCTACACTTGGGAGAACACTAACTACTTGATATTTTTGTGAGAGATCACCCTAATAAAAAGCGACTACCGCGCAATCAAGAAGGGTGCAGCATAAGGGATAAACATCTCAGGCAATTCATAATAGCATGATATGGTATAGCCCTTTCTGACGAAGAAGTCTTGTATTTCTTCGTCTTCGGCATTCGCATCGGTGTTCACCTTCGCGAAGATTGCCACCATCTTGTCGATGCACCAGATAATATTGCTATCTCTATAGCTAATAAAATAATGCATTACAACAAGGTTGACACGCAGGTCATTAAAGTGCAATCATATGGCTCCAGCCATCATGCCGAATCATGACACGCAGGTCATGTTAATAAATTTACATTATATAGTCATCTCATACATAATCAAATTATTATGAGCACTGCTATACCACATCACATGCACATGCAAACCCTCCTGCAAAACCAAGTTAGACGTCTCTAATCGGTTCATGCAAAAACTTGTTTTACGTGGCTTCTAAGGTTTCGAAACAAACCGAAGCTACCAACGTCCATCATCAAGTATGATAATTCAAGTCGCTAGATTAACAACGCGGGGTGTATGAAACACGAGATAATAAAATCTTGAGCCCCATACTGAACTTCGTCATACGCATGACCCCCGTGCAGATCATATCTGCATTGCCCTTTCGTCTGCGAAACATCCATCTTTCTTTAACTAAAGTGGAACCCAAAGAACTGTTAGCACTTCGTTGATCTGTCAATCAGCATACTCAGGAGCAGCATGAAAGGATCGCGGATTGCCAGAACTTTGTGAGATTCCACAATGCTGTCAAGATCAGGACTACGCAAATTCAAGGGAAGCAACAAGAACATCGGGTAACAGATTTCATCTGCAACCCGCACAAATAATTTTCAGTAATAGAACTCATCTACTACCTAATTATATTGTCCAACACCCATACATCTCTATGTATTCTAGATCGCAACCTGCATCTACGCATAGCACGGCTCATGATGCCACTGTAGGGTAACGCAGCAGAAAACAAAAAATTTCCGACCTACGCACCAGCCCAGGACCACTATGGAGACTGCATACAAGGTTTGATCATTTTCGTTACCGACTCGTATCGCAGCGGAAGTAGAGTCGATGACGATCGTCGGTGCAGATCCCCGCAGCTAGGATTTACAACCTCCCAACCGCGAGGATGTACTCCCTCATCCGCCACTCGGACAGCCCTCCGGGAGGCGGTCGGACAGTCCCCCGGACGGTGTCGCGGACAGCCCTTCGGGAGGACTCACAGAACTCGGACCGTCACTCGGACAGCCCTTCGGGAGGACACTCGAACAGCCCCTCGGGCAAAAGGACGAAACTACGACCTCTCTACGGGGTTGCACACATACGGTGCCATCTATCCGGCAGGGCTTCGCCGTCCAGAACTAGTTCCCACCGGAACCCAGACAGCCTTTCGGCACTACGAAACTATTTCGTGGGAGGGAGAGAGAATGCCAGATCATGCATGGCTTGTGTGAGAGAGTTGGAGTGGAGTTGGAGAGCACCTCTCCTCCTCCTTATATAGTGGTGGAAGGGGTGAGGGGGGGCTGAAAATCAGCCCACTAAACATGCACCCACCAAACAAGGAAAACATGTTCCCACCAAACATGGAGAAAACATGTTCCCTTGTCCATGGTGTTCCCCCATGGGGCCCCACCTTCCTCCCAACACTCTCCACCATTTGTGGGGGCTGCCCCCCACCATGGGGGCCCCCACAAACATTTTGTCCAGCCACAAGGGGGCTACCCCCAAAGGGGCCCCCCCCAAAAACAGCCCAAAAACAGCCCCCACGATCCGTGGGATCTTGTCCCCTCACGCTGGGACAAGATGTTTTCCGCGACTATTATTTCTGAAAAATTCCAGAAGGTCCCAGAACATTTCCGGCACCCTCTAAAATTATCTGGACGCGCTCTGGAACATTTCCAGTATGGTGGTTTAATTTAAAACCATCTTTGTTTACCCGGTAAACAACTCCGGCAGCTCCGAAACTTTTTTTTCGGTTTTTTCTCCAGAAAAATTCCAGAAATTACCAGACCAATCTGGCAACCTCCAAAACATTCCCGGTGCTTGCCGAAACCTTTTTGGATCAATGGTTTTATCCGAAACAACTTTTCGGTTTTACCGAAACTTTTTCAGTGTTCTCTCTCCGGAACTCTTCCGTTGTCTCCGAAACTTTTCGGTGATTTTCTCTCAGACTCCCTATCTAGTATTCAGCAGATAGATGACCCTTAAGCGTGTGACCCTATAGGTTCGGTGAAGTATAGACATGACACGGAACACCTTCCGATCAATGATCAACATCGGAGCCGTGGACACCCATATTGACCCCTATACCCACACGAATGAATATTCGAGTGAACCTCCAGTTGCCGTGTGCTATTCCTGTTGCTTCACGATATGTTACAAATACCCGAGGTTAGACATGTAGGCATTTCCGTGGATCAACAACTTGTCCACTATGCCAGTTACCTCGTTACCGGTATTGTTCTCTTTTCTCGTTACCATGTTCCGGCATCCCTGTGAACAAATCACAAAGTGTCTGGCCAGACGATGATGGATACCGTAACACCGAGAGGGCCCAGAGATATCTCTCCATCGTCGGAGGAGCAAATCCCAATCTCGAGCTATCAAGTTACTTGACACACCTTTCCATGAACCCGTAAGCCGCCGTAATAGCCACCCATTTACGGATGACGTTTAACAAACCCCAAAGTTCATGAAGCAAGTATGAAGAAACTCGACACTCTCATGGTCTAAGGAATTTTGCAAACATTAACCATCTCTGTGTTATTAACCATTAATTTGTGACGAATTTAACTCATAGCATAACACCAATCGGGTCGATTCAACACAAATGTTCTTCTAACATTGTGCCCTCAAAGTTGCTGGCATAGACATGCCCATGATCAGGAAAACAGAACCATCATGCAACACTTGAGCCAGTCATAGAGGCTTGACTAGGAATACATTTTACTGTTAATTATTCCACACGTGCATATGAGTCTTCCTCCGAGCCTCGTTTTATTTGCAGACTCGAGAACCATAGCAGTTATAGCATGGAACATAAACCTAATTATGAACAGGGAGATAATCAATAACATTTATTATTGCCTCTAGGGCATATCTCCTACAGTACCTTGCTTGATGATGATGTGCCATTAGGTGAATTTCTTGATGAACAAATTGCTAGAGTAAGACAACATGATGTTGTTGAATCTGATGATGAGCTCGAAACTGAAACTCTTGAAACACCTACTAGAACTAGCCTTCCTAGATATGAATTGCCTAAGGTACCGGAAGGTTATGTTATGAATGAGGAGACAACTAGAGATATTCTTGCTTGTAAGGATAGAGATGACCTAGAGAAATTATTATGCAAGTATAAAGAAAAATCTCTGAATGCTAGAATGCAATATGATCCTAAGTTTGCTACCTCACATATCTTTATTGATGATAAGGATTATGAATTCTCTGTCGACCCAGAGTAAATTACTTTGGTTGAATCTGATCCTTTCCATGGTTATGAAACTGAGGCTGTTGTGGCACATCTTACTAAGTTGAATGACATAGCCATCCTTTTTACTCATGATGAGAAAACTCGCTATTACTATATTCTTAAATTATTTCCGTTCTCATTAAAGGGTGATGCTAAAGCTTGGTACAATACTCTTGCTCCTGGTTGTGTGCGTAGTCCCCAGGATATAATTTATTACTGCTCTGAAAAATATTTTCCTGCTCATAAGAAACAAGCTGCCTTACAGGAAATATTTAACTTTGTGCAAATTGAAGAAGAGAGTCTCCCACAAGCTTGGGGGAGGCTTTGCCAGTTACTTAATGCTTTGCCTGATCATCCTCTTAAGAAAAATGAAATACTTGATATCTTCTATAATGGACTAACCTATGCTTCTAGGGATTTCCTAGATAGTTGTGCTGGTTGTGTTTTCAGGGAACGGACTATTGGACAAGCTGAAGAATTATTGAATAACATATTGAGAAGACTATGATGATTGGACTCTTCCTGAACCACCATCTAAACCCACTCCGAAGAAGAGGGGTATTTTATATCTCAGTCCCGAAGATATGCAAGAGGCAAAGAAATCTATGAAGGAAAAAGGTATTAAAGCTGAGGATGTCAAAAATTTACCTCCTATTGAAGAAATACATGGGCTTGATACACCACCACTGCCTAAGGTGGTAGAGGTAAATTCTCTAATGAAATTCAATGATAATGATAATCCTCACAATATGCACCCTAGCCAATGCCTTTATGAGTTTGAAAACTACATTAGAAAACAGGATCACTTCAATGCAAATGTTATGAAACAATTAAAATATAATTCTGACATGATTGCTCGCTTGAGTCACTTGTTATTTAGAATCTAAAATGATGTTAGAGGTGTGGGAAAGCATGCTTCTATGGTACAAACCCAGTTAGAACAAGTTGCTAAATCTCAAAGAGAATTGCTTGATGAAATGAATAACAACATACATGACTTTGCTCTTAGAGGTACAACTAGAGGAGGTAAAATGACTCAGGAACCACTTTATCCTGAGGGACACCCAAAAAGAATTGAACAGGATTCACAAAGGAACAACACCACTGCACCTGGTCCTTCTAAAAAGAAAAAGAAAAAGAAAAATGATAGGACTTTGCATGCCTCTAGTGAACCTGAAGTAGAGAAAACTCCTGATAATGATAATGATGTTTCTATTTCTGATGCTGAAACTCAATCTGGTAATGAACATTCACCTTCTGATAATGAAAAAGATAATGATGAGGCTCATGAAGACACTCAAACAAATAATAAAGAACCAGACAATGATGTTGAAATAGAACCAGCTGTTGATCTTGATAACCCACAACCCAGGAATGCAAGATATGATAAAAGAGATTTTATTGCTAGAAAACACGGTAAAGAAAGAGAACCGTGGGTTCAAAAACCTATGCCTTTTCCACCTAAGACAACTAAAAAGAAATATGATGAAGAATTTGAACGCTTTGCTGAAATGCTGAGGCCAGTCTTTTTACGTACTCGCTTGACTAATATCTTGAAAATGCCTCATTATGCAAAGTACATGAAAGACATCATCACTAATAAGAGAAAAATACCGGAAACTGAAATCTCCACCATGCTTGCTAATTACACTTTTAAGGATGGAGTACCTAAATGTAGGGTAACGCAGCAGAAAACAAAAATTTTCCGACCTATGCACCAGCCCAGGACCACTATGGAGACTGCATACAAGGTTTGATCATTTTCGTTACCGACTCATAGCGCAGCGGAAGTAGTCGATGACGATCGGCGGTGCAGATCCCCGCAGCTAGGATTTACAACCTCCCAACCGCGAGGATGTATACCCTCGTCTTCCCTTCGGACAGCCCTCCGGGAGGTGGTCGAACAGTCCCCCGGACGGTGTCGCAGACAGCCCTTCGGGAGGACCTTCGAAACTCGAACGGTCACTCGGACAGCCCTTCGGGAGGACTCACAGAACTTGGACCGTCACTTGGACAGCCCTTCGGTAGGCACTCACGAACAGCCCCTCGGGCACTAAGATCGAAACTACGACCTCTCTACAGAGTTGCACACATACGGTGTCATCTATCCGGCAGGGCTTCGCCGTCCAGAACTAGTTCCCACCGGAACCCAGACAGCCTTTCGGCTCTACGAAACTCTTTTCGTGGGAGGGAGAGAGAAGCCAGATCATTGCATGGCACTTGTATGTGAGAAGGGATGAGTCTTTAGGCAGCCCCCTCCACCCCTATTTATAGGCCAAGCCCAAGGGTGGCTTCTCCAAGAAGCCAAGGGGAAAAATACCAAAGGACCCTCAAGGTGGCTTCTCCAAGAAGCCACCCAAAAAGCACTTTCACTATTCACGACGACATTTTTCAGCGTCCGTTCGAACTGAAAATATTTATGTGGGCTTAGAACATTTCCAGTACCCACTAATATAATTTTCAACGCATTCTGGAACAATTCCAGATTAGTGATTTTCATCTGCGAAAAGCATCTGAAGTGGTTCCGGCAGCTCCGGAACATTTCTGGTTTTTCTTCCAGAAAATTCCCAAAAGTTTTCAGAATGATTCTGGCACCCTCCAAGAATTATCGGGCATGTGCCGAAACCAATTTGACTTTATGGTATCCTCTGAAACAACTTTTCAGTTTCACCGGAACTCATCCGGTGACCTCTCTCTGCGGAACTTTTCCGCTGTCCGAAACTTTTTCGCTGTCCGAAACTTTTTCGGTGATTTTCTCTCAGACTCCCTGTCTAGTATTCAGCAGATAGATGACCCTTAAGCGTGTGACCCTATAGGTTCGATGAAGTATAGACATGACCCGGAACCCCTTCCGATCAATGATCAACATCGGAGCCGTGGACACCCATATTGACCCCTATACCCACACGAATGAATATTCGAGTGAGCCTCCAGTTGCCGTGTGCTATTCCTGTTGCTTCGCGATATGTTACAAATACCCGAGGTGAGACATGATGGCATTCCCGTGGATCAACAACTTGTCCACTATGCTAGTTACCTCGTTACCGGTATTGTTCTCTTTTCTCGTTACCGTGTTCCGGCATCCCCGTGATCAAATCACAAAGTGTCTGGCCAGACGATGATGGATACCGTAACACCGAGAGGGCCCAGAGATATCTCTCCATCGTCGGAGGAGCAAATCCCAATTTTGAGCTATCAAGTTACTTAACATACTTTCCCATGAACCCGTAAGCCGCCGTAATAGCCATCCAGTTACGGATGACGTTTAACAAACCCCAAAGTTCATGAATCAAGCATGAAGAAACTCGATACTCTCATGGTCTGAGGAATCATGCAAACGTTAACCATCTCTGTGTTATTAACCATTAACTTGTGACGAAAGAATCTCATAGCATAACATCAATTGGGTCGATTCAACACAAATGTTCTTCTAACACTGTGCCCTCAAAGTTGCTGGCATAGACATGCCCATGATCAGGAAAACAGAACCATCATGCAACACTTGAGCTAGTCTTAGAGGCCAGACTAGGAATACATTTTACTGTTTATTATCCCACACGTGCATATGAGTCTTCCTCCGAGCCTCATTTTATTTGCAGACTCGAGAATCATTGCAGTTATAGCATGGAACATAAACCTAATTATGAACAGGGAGATAATCAATAACATTTATTATTGCCTCTAGGGCATATCTCCTACAGACTCCCACTTGCACTAGAGTCAATAATCTAGTTAATGCTAATGCACTTTACACCTGTGGCACACCGGTGTAAATATGCTTCGCTTGTGGTATAGCCTGAATGTTCAACGGATCTGACGACTTCAGCTCCGTGTGTATCTTTGCATATCCTCGCGTTTTCACGCTTTCACAAAAGTCATATTTTGTGTGGACTTGGCTTGGTATGTATGCGAATCACAGGTCGAACCTGGATTCCTCAGACTGAGTTATGGAGCAACTACTTGCAGTAGTGTCCCATTGACAAAAGCCATCTTGGAACCATACTAAGTTCATGAATGAACTATATGATTCAACATCTTGTTTGTCGCTTTTAAAAGCGGTAACATACTTCGCCTCTGTTATAGAATTCGCCACAGTAACTTGTTTGGAACAATTTCCAACTACCGTGCCACCATATTGTGTGTTACACAAAACCCTCAATTTAAATCGAAAATCGCTTGGAGCATGGATGAAGACTGTATTGATGTAACCTTTTACAACGAACTCTTCATGATCTCCGCTTGCGAGAAAACATGTCATCGGTGCTACTATAGTACTCAATGACCCTTTTTCACTGTTGTCCCATGATCAGTACTTTTGATCACTTTGGTATCTATACTCGCAACAACTTTGGGAGTATTGGACATATCTGGTTTGTTTTTACATACCATGGAATACATGATTAATCCAAACACAAGAGTGTGTGGAATCTCCATCATGTATTTTGCTCATCAGTGTTTTGGGACACCGAGTCTTGCAAAAACTCTTTCCATGTGACTTCGGCAAGAATCACTCCTTGATGTTTTTAATGCTAAAAGGTTTTAGCATCTTGTCAATATGTATCTTTGCTCAGACCCATTAGGTAAATCTATCTCCATAGATTATCATGCCTAATATAAAGGCTATTTAGCCCAAGCACTTCATCGAAAAACTATTTTCAAATGAAGTCCTAATTCGTGTCAAGAAATTTATTTCCAATTAACAATGTGTCAAGCACACAACGTTTTTTAGAAATTTTATTATGCTCCCACTTACTTTCTTGAATCATAAGAATCTTCTTTACCCATTGATGAAGTCAAACCCCTTCGACCATTTCATCAAAACACGAAGATTCCAACTCCATTTTGCTCTCTTCTGTCCATTGCTGGAACTCTGAAGTTTGCATACTTACTAGCATCCTCTGGAATGACAAAATACCTTGGACTGTAACACATGCAAGTCCTTGGTTTTATTTCCATCAGATGGAAATCCTTTTGTCATCCTTTGTTTCATATCTCATGATTTGAAATATGTATTAATTGCTAGTTCAACCCGAACCGACTTAAAGCATCGCTACGGTGAAACAACCTCATTGTAGTCAACTCCTTGAACTTGTATATTGCAACAAGTCGAGCTTTATGGATAAAACATTTTTACCCGTATCAGTTTTTAGTTCCATAAAATTCGTTAGACTCTAAGTCTTCCGAAAGGTGTATCAAGGTTTTAATCTTGAAACATTTATATGGAGACTATCTCGGATTGTATTGGCATTTAGCCAATTCCGGAGTCAGGGCCCATCAACGCTTCCTTGTGTATCGTAGGTATACTGTTGTCTAACAACAATATCTCGTTTGCGCACCTGAGAGGTTTGCACGAGCCTTGCCTACGTGGTTCAGCTGCAAGTTCGACTGAAGTCCATACATTTTATTGTAGAGACTTCCGTATCAGTCGCAGTAGGAAACTCCGGAATTACTTCCAAGGTCTCTTTCCTTTGACCTGATGACGAAGATACTGTTTACCTCGTCGAGTTGCACTATTCTCCCACTCACCTTTTTGAAAGAACCATTTTCTTCAAAAAGGATACCGTTCTTTGTGGCAAACCTATTTGCCTCGGTATAGTGAGGGAGGAATACCCAATTGCTTGGGATAACCTACAAGGTAGCACTTGTCAGATTTGGAATAGGTTTGTAACCTTTTACACAAGCCCCATATTCCAAATGTTTAAGAAAAGATATAACATGGTTGGGCGTACCATACCATGGCGTCATTTCAACAGACCTGATGGAGCTCTTTTCAGTGTAAAAGCCGTAGTCTCTAAAGCATCACTCTTTAAAAGGGATAATGGCAAATTTATATATGTCATCTTTGATCTTACCATGTCATAAATGGTTTGATTACATCTTCACGGACTTTCCACATGCAATGGTGTTCCGGGAGGTGCAAGTTATGAAACTACTTTCACAACTCATCAGACATTCGCTAAACTTGTAACTCAAATATTCCTTTCTGCAATCGAATTGTAGAAACATAATTTTCTTGTTACAATAACCATCTACTTCATTTTTGAAAACCTTTTGAATGAATTCAAAAGATCCAGACTTACGTCTCATCAAGTAAATATCCACATATCTACTTGAGTCATTTCTGAAGATAGATAAATCCACTACTAATAACATTTATCGGACTACACCCATCAAATGTATGATCACCAATAAGTTTGTTGTCCGTTCCTTATGGCCTGTGAACGGTATTTCAGTCACTTCACTTTTCGGAGGAAAGTTGCAAGTGTCAGATGATTCAAAATCAAAGGACTTCAAAAATCCATCATAATGGAATTTATCCATGCGGGTTTCTCCAATGTGACCAAATGTAGTGCCACACTTGTGTGGTATTCTCTTAGTCTTGCGACATTTAGCGTCAGTGTTATGGATGTATCATATTACTATCAATATTCATAACATACATCCCATCTGGATGGAAGCATGGCTCTAAATGTTATTCATAACACTGAACAACAATTGTTCTTTTATGAACAACCCTTTTGCAACAACATTGTGCAAGGGGCTAGAGTGTAAAACTCTAAAATGAATTATGAAAGTAAATCCAGAGGTAATATATTAATATCATTATTCATAACATACATCTCATTCTCAATGAAAGTATGGCCCTTATGTTATTCATAACTTCGAACATAAAAAGTTCTCTTATGAACAACCTTCTTGCAAGATACCTTATGCAATGGGCTAGAGTTTAAAACTCTAAATGAATTATGAAAACAAATATAGACAGTAATACACCGATGGAAGGTATAGTAACATTTACTATGTTCCCTGTGTATACCTAAACCTCATTCCTGGCTAGTTTTTCAGGCCATAGTAGTTCTTACATCGAGTTGCAACAGAAAGCAATCGAGTGGGTATCTTTGTGATTAACTCACAATACCCAAGAATTAGTGATTAACAATTTAATCATAATTCCCAAGAACTATATCTTTGACCAGCCTTCTATACATCAAAAACTTGTATGACATTCATACATGAGCTGGATATTCCAGTCTTCTTTCTTTTTGCCTTTATACTTCTAACAGTTTAACTTTTAGTATTTCTCCTACTTCCAGAAGAAGCACCCAACTTAAGAGTGGCGTTAGCCCCGGACTTCCTAGGCGTGAAAGTTTCACTAACACCCTTTGGACACTTCCTTTCTCTTTAAGTTGTTGTTTTCTTCACCTTTCATCATATGACAGGCGTTCTTCTGGATCCCTCTCTTATCAGTCTAATGCATAGTAAACTCCTTTACTAATAGTTTGCTAACAAACATTGCTTTGGATATCTCATATCTTTTAGCCTTTGTCTGTCTCTGAAAATGATTTTCAGATTCCATGAATATCACATAACTATCCAAACTTTTGAAGTTCGGGTCTCATGGAAGTAAACATATTGCACTTGATTGAAAACGGAATTCTAGCTTTTGGGTCGAAGGACGTGAGTCACATGATCCATAGCATAAGCGAGAGAATACCGAAAGTATGCGATAGGACAAAGTCCTTCTCAGCACTTTTGAGGACAATCCTCACATTACGTTACCAACCGTAAAGTTTTAACCAGATATTTAACAGCTATTCAATATTAATAGGGAAGATGGAAACGCGAGCCATTATTCTACAACTATTATGCATATAACACTTAGACAGTGTTCACAATTAATTGCACTGAGAATTAAACAAGATAATTCTACAGTGCGCTCCCACTCAAATCAATATCTCTCATAATTGATTGTGAGTGATTCAAGATCCGCATTTCAATTCAACGCCATTGATGGTAGCATCACTGATGACGAAAATCTCAATCGGTAGGCAAACTTGCCAATCACATCTCTATGTGACTCTTGTTCATCTTTCGATGCGTGTGTTCCGAGCTCATGACTTTCATGCCTGAACTTCAAGACAACCAAGTGATCTCGCTGCGAGGTCTCAACTCACCCGCCTCACACATCCCTAATCGTTCGTACCCATGGTAGCATGTGATACCCCAAAAAGTTAGGTGCCGTGACGGTGCTACACTTGGGAGAACACTAACTACTTGATATTTTTGTGAGAGATCACCCTAATAAAAGCGACTACCGCGCAATCAAGAAGGGTGCATCATAAGGGATAAACATCTCAGGCAATTCATAATAGCATGATATGGTATAGCCCTTTCTGACGGAGAAGTCTTGTATTCCTTCGTCTTCGGCATTCACGTCGGTGATCACCTTCGCGAAGATTGCCACCACCTTGTCGATGCAGCAGATAATATTGCTATCTCTATAGCTAATAAAATAATGCATTACACAAGGTTGACACACAGGTCATTTAAAGTTCAATCATATGGCTCCAGCCATCATGCCGAATCATGACACGCAGGTCATGTTAATCAATTTACATTATATAGTCATCTCATACATAATCAAATTATTATGAGCACCGCTATACCACATCACATGCACATGTAAACCCTCCTGCAAAACCAAGTTAGACGCCTCTAATTGGTTCATGCAAAAAACTAGTTTTTCGTGGCTTCTAAGGTTTCGAAACAAACCGAAGCTACCAACGTCCATCATCAAGTATGATAATTCAAGTCGCTAGATTAACTTTCCAGGGTGTATGAAAACCGAGATAATAAAATCTCGAGCCCCATACTAAACTTCGTCATACGCATGACCCCCGTGCAGATCATATCTGCATTGCCCTTTCATCTGCGAAATTTCATCTTTCTTTTTAACTACGATGGAATTCAATGAACTGTTAGCACTTCGTTGATCAATCAGGATCGCGGATTGCCAGAACATTGAAACTCCACCATGCTGTTATCAAGATCAGAAATATGCAAATTCCAGGGAAGCAACAAGAACCTCGGGTAACAGATTTCATCTGCTACCCGCACAAATAATTTTCAGTAATAGAACTCATCTACTACCTAATTATATTGTGCAACACCCATACATCACTATGTATTCTAGATCGCAACCTGCATCTACGCATAGCACGGCTCTTGATGCCACTGTAGGGTAACGCAGCAGAAAACAAAAATTTTCCGACCTATGCACCAGCCCAGGACCACTATGGAGACTGCATACAAGGTTTGATCATTTTCGTTACCGACTCATAGCGCAGCGGAAGTAGTCGATGACGATCGGCGGTGCAGATCCCCGCAGCTAGGATTTACAACCTCCCAACCGCGAGGATGTATACCCTCGTCTTCCCTTCGGACAGCCCTCCGGGAGGTGGTCGAACAGTCCCCCGGACGGTGTCGCAGACAGCCCTTCGGGAGGACCTTCGAAACTCGAACGGTCACTCGGACAGCCCTTCGGGAGGACTCACAGAACTTGGACCGTCACTTGGACAGCCCTTCGGTAGGCACTCACGAACAGCCCCTCGGGCACTAAGATCGAAACTACGACCTCTCTACAGAGTTGCACACATACGGTGTCATCTATCCGGCAGGGCTTCGCCGTCCAGAACTAGTTCCCACCGGAACCCAGACAGCCTTTCGGCTCTACGAAACTCTTTTCGTGGGAGGGAGAGAGAAGCCAGATCATTGCATGGCACTTGTATGTGAGAAGGGATGAGTCTTTAGGCAGCCCCCTCCACCCCTATTTATAGGCCAAGCCCAAGGGTGGCTTCTCCAAGAAGCCAAGGGGAAAAATACCAAAGGACCCTCAAGGTGGCTTCTCCAAGAAGCCACCCAAAAAGCACTTTCACTATTCACGACGACATTTTTCAGCGTCCGTTCGAACTGAAAATATTTATGTGGGCTTAGAACATTTCCAGTACCCACTAATATAATTTTCAACGCATTCTGGAACAATTCCAGATTAGTGATTTTCATCTGCGAAAAGCATCTGAAGTGGTTCCGGCAGCTCCGGAACATTTCTGGTTTTTCTTCCAGAAAATTCCCAAAAGTTTTCAGAATGATTCTGGCACCCTCCAAGAATTATCGGGCATGTGCCGAAACCAATTTGACTTTATGGTATCCTCTGAAACAACTTTTCAGTTTCACCGGAACTCATCCGGTGACCTCTCTCTGCGGAACTTTTCCGCTGTCCGAAACTTTTTCGCTGTCCGAAACTTTTTCGGTGATTTTCTCTCAGACTCCCTGTCTAGTATTCAGCAGATAGATGACCCTTAAGCGTGTGACCCTATAGGTTCGATGAAGTATAGACATGACCCGGAACCCCTTCCGATCAATGATCAACATCGGAGCCGTGGACACCCATATTGACCCCTATACCCACACGAATGAATATTCGAGTGAGCCTCCAGTTGCCGTGTGCTATTCCTGTTGCTTCGCGATATGTTACAAATACCCGAGGTGAGACATGATGGCATTCCCGTGGATCAACAACTTGTCCACTATGCTAGTTACCTCGTTACCGGTATTGTTCTCTTTTCTCGTTACCGTGTTCCGGCATCCCCGTGATCAAATCACAAAGTGTCTGGCCAGACGATGATGGATACCGTAACACCGAGAGGGCCCAGAGATATCTCTCCATCGTCGGAGGAGCAAATCCCAATTTTGAGCTATCAAGTTACTTAACATACTTTCCCATGAACCCGTAAGCCGCCGTAATAGCCATCCAGTTACGGATGACGTTTAACAAACCCCAAAGTTCATGAATCAAGCATGAAGAAACTCGATACTCTCATGGTCTGAGGAATCATGCAAACGTTAACCATCTCTGTGTTATTAACCATTAACTTGTGACGAAAGAATCTCATAGCATAACATCAATTGGGTCGATTCAACACAAATGTTCTTCTAACACTGTGCCCTCAAAGTTGCTGGCATAGACATGCCCATGATCAGGAAAACAGAACCATCATGCAACACTTGAGCTAGTCTTAGAGGCCAGACTAGGAATACATTTTACTGTTTATTATCCCACACGTGCATATGAGTCTTCCTCCGAGCCTCATTTTATTTGCAGACTCGAGAATCATTGCAGTTATAGCATGGAACATAAACCTAATTATGAACAGGGAGATAATCAATAACATTTATTATTGCCTCTAGGGCATATCTCCTACACTAAAAAACTTGGAGATCCGAGAATACCAACTATACCTTGCTCCATCAAAAAGAATTATGTGAAAACTGCTTTATGTGATTTGGGAGCTGGTGTTAGTGTTATTCCTTTCTCTTTATATAAAAGACTTGATTTGAATAAACTCACACCTACTGAAATATCTTTGCAAATGGCTGACAAATCAACTGCCATACCTATCGGTATTTGTGAGGATGTGCCCGTTGTTGTTGCTAATGTTACTATTTTGACTAACTTTGTTATACTTGAGATGCCCGAGGACGACAACATGTCGATTATCCTTGTTAGACCCTTCTTGAATACTGCAGGGGCTGTTATTGATTGCAATAAAAGCAAGGTCACTTTTCATATCAATGGTAATGAGCATACGGTGCACTTTCCGAAGAAACAATTCCAAGTGAATGGTATTAATGTTATTGAAAAATCTCCGACAATCACTATTGGAAGTTTTCAACTACCTCTACCTACTACCAAAAAGAAATATGAAATGCTTATTGTTGGGGACATTCATATCCCCGTTGAGGTAACTTAGTGATTTACGAAAGTTCTTCGGTTTCATGCTAATCGAAAGTGGTTGTTAATAAGACTTGATCAATCTTATTAATGGATCATTTTTTAGAGGTATGAAGTTGATGAATTTAGTGAGCACTACCTTCTGTCCCTACCTTTTGTTTTCTGTTCCAATTAGTTAAATAAAATAAAATGCCATGTTTTGTCTGTTTTCTGATTTTTTTTCCCGTGCAATAAAAAAATGACCCAAAAATAAAAGTTCTCAGAATGCCCTGAAAATTTAATACGATTTTTTTCTGATTATTTAAGAATTTCTGGTGCAAATAATATCAGAGGGAGGTGCACCAGGTGGGCACAACCCACCTGGGCGCGCCAGGACCCCCAAGCGCGCCCTTGTGGGTTGTGGTCCCCACGTGGGCCCCCTCACTTATCTCTTCATCCCACATCTTCACTTCCTCCAGAAAAAAAAATCTCCATTGCTCTCTCTCTCGTGTTCTTGCTCCCGAAACCGTGGATTTCGATCTCTTTGCTCGAAGCTCCGTTTCCAAAACTGTTTCGGGGAATTGTTGCTTGGTATGTGACTCCTCTGTTTGTCCAATTAGTTTTTGTTTTAGTGGTTTATATTTTGAATAATTAGCTACTCTTGGTGCTGCTGTAGATGAGCTTGCATGTTGAATTCTTAGAGTTCTAAGTAGTTTGAATGCTTGCTATGGCTTCTATGCATCCCAATGAGTAGTTGTTATCAATATTGTGAAGTTTTGTTGACAAAATTTTTGTCACCCAATAAATTTTCAGAAAATTGTATGCGAATATGATGAACCTTTTTGGAAGGAGTTCTTCGAGGGGGAGATCCTCGGGGGCATCTTCTAGTGACAGCTCCGCTCGTCGGTCTTATGTTGAACCAAGTGAAAGTTCCATACGAGATGCCGCCACCAAAACATGCTTATGGCCATGCGATGATTGTATGGTGAGTGTGGGCATTAAGGAGGAATTTGAGCAATATGTTCACAATGCCGACCTCGGTCCCTACATATCAGATAAGTGCAATCAACACCACACTCTCACTGAATCATTTGTCAAAGGATTTAAATGCCATCCCCGTGAGTCTAGGGTGTCATTTAAACTGTATGAAAATTCATTTACCTTATCACTAGAAAGGTTTGCTCATCACTGCAAAATTCCATTCTGGGGTTCGCTTGATGAACCACCAAGAGCTGAGTTCGAAACATTTTTGTCTAGCCTTTGCTACGGTGAGAATAGGGGAGTGACGGATGGTAGAATAAAGAGCATTCATTTTCCCGCAATTCAATACTTTGCATTATTCACTGGGAAATGTATTGTAGGCAAACAAGATTGTAGTATACTTTGTGCTGCAGACTTGAGCCTCTTACGCACCGCTCTCACCGGTGACAAAAGCTATAATCTTGGAGCGATTGTTGCATGTAGGTTGCAGCACAACGCTAATAGTCGTTATTTTTATGGTGGAATTTATGCCACACGCTTAGCGAGAGAGCTGGGTGTTTCACCTTTACCATATGACCCTATTTTACCCACGCAATATTTAGACTTTGATGCTGTGAAGCGTCATAACACTACTAGGAAAAGGGCTATAGCTAATATGGACATTAATGGCGCACCATGTATGTGGTGCGCCACTGCTATATAGCAGTGGCGCACCAGATACAGGTGCGCCATTAGTGTCCTCATTACTAATGGCGCACCACACACACGGTGCGCCATTACTACCAATTTTTTTTTTCCGAAACTATTAATGGCGCACCAAGGCACAGTGCACCATTACTAGTTTTAACTAGTAATGGCGCACCACACACTCTGTGCGCCAGTACTAACAATTTTTTTTACTTTTTTTTTCAAAACTAGTAATGGCGCACCAGGGTAAAGTGCGCCATTACTAGTTCAAACTAGTAATGGCGCACCACAACCACGGTGCGCCACTACTAACAATTATAATTTTTTTTTTGCAAAACTAGTAATGGCGCACCACGTAACAGGTGCGCCATTAGTAACCAGGGTTACTAATGGCGCATTATTAGGTGGTGCGCCATTGGTAACCTGAGAGCAGCTAGATATTTTGGACAGCCACCTACCACACTCACTTTCACCACTTCATTCTCTCCACCTCCTCCTCCAAGCTTGTCTCGGCTGCCTCCTCCTCCTCACCTCATTTGCACCATAGATTCACCCAAATTAAGTGGTTAAATTACCTTTTTTTGATAGGTAAGTAAGGGGAAAGCTTTCTTTATGTTGTAGATCTACTTTTTTCTCCCTCCAACAACGTGCACATGCACTTTTTATGGCCTAGATCTACGTATGTTTGTGGTGTTGCATATGTTTGTGGTGTTGCATATGTTTGTGTTTGCAGGTACCGGTATTTGAAATGCGATAGTTGCCAATATTTTGCCGGAATGTTGATTCATTTCCGTTTCGGCGAGAATTTGGCACTATGCATTCTTTTTGGTCCTATTTTTAGGCAAAGTCATGCCAAATTTTTTCTTGGTTCTAAAATATCGTTTTGCTCTACCCCGCAGGCGACCATGGTCCGCACGATGACCGAAGGCATCATGAATAGGTTTTTGAGCTCCGTGAAGGCCGAGATGCTTCAAAAGAACAAGACGGAGATAAGATGTCCGTGTCGAAGATGCAAGCTGAAGAGCCTTATTACGGACCCGGATTCCGGACAGGTGCGGGACCACCTGCTCTTGCGTGGTTTCATGGATGGCTATCGGTGGCAAGGTGATGAAGATGACTATGAAGTCGTCCATGGGGGCCGGGCAAGAAATGAGGAAGGGCAGCAAGACAACCGCGGCGGCGAGGGCGGGCCAGAAGACGAAGAATCTCCAGGACATGATCACGACGGTGATGCAGTACACAGTCATCATGTAGAAGATGCCGGACATGATGATGAGGAAGATCAAGACAAAGGGCATGATCATGAAGATGAAGATGCCGGAGCAGACGACGATGGACCATCAATGGGCTGGGTGCAGGACCCTCATATTCAAGAGCTGCTTCTCAAGCAGACGGATAACGCAAGAGCTACCGCCCGAGAGAAAGCCAAGCTGGATCAACTGGAGATAGACGCGGTTACTCCATTGTATGAAGGATGCAGGCCCGAGGATACCCGCCTGAAAGTAACGCTCATGGCTCTGGAGATGAAGGTAAAACACAAAATGATCGACGCATGCTTCAACGAGAACATGTCATTCTGGCACGAACGTCTTCCCAAGGGGAACAAGTGCCTGACCAGTTTCGAGGAGGCGAAGAAAATCGTGTGTCCTCTGGATTTACCGCACGTGAAATACCATGTGTGCATGAACGATTGCATCATTTATCGGGACGAGCACGCGGAGTCTACCATATGTCCGGTGTGCGGCGTCACTCGATACAAGAAGAGGAAGAAAGCTCCTCGAAAAGTGGTGTGGTACTTTCCGATCACTCCTCATTTGCAGCGGTATTTCGCGGACCCTAAGGCAGCAAAGCTCCTGCGTTGGCACGCGGATAGGGAGGAGAAGAAGCGAGAAGATGACAGAAATGATCCGGAGATAAATAAAAAAGACAAGATGCTGAGTCACCCTAAGGATGCGAGCCAGTGGCAAGCGTTGAACTTTGAACACCCAGAATTTGAGAACGATCCAAGGAACATCATGCTGGGCGCAAGCACCGATGGAGTCAATCCGTTTGGCAGCCAGAGAAGCACACATAGCACCTGGCCTGTGTTTGTGTGGATGTACAACCTTCCCCCCTGGAAGTGCATGAAGAGGAAGTACATTGACATGAGTATGCTAATTGAAGGGCCAAAACAACCAGGGAACGACATCAATCTGTATCTGGGGCTGCTGAAAGAGGAGCTAGACACGCTGTGGAAAACGCCAGCCAATACGTGGGACGCCGCAGAGAAAGAATATTTCCCTATGAGAGCCGCACTGCTCACGACGGTGCAAGACTATCTCGGTTACGGATATGTCGCGGGGCAGGTGGTCCACGGATTTCGTGCATGCGTCAGGTGCATGGATGACACAACGTATCGCCAGCTAGATAGAGATCCCGGGTCTTCGAAAACCGTGTTCATGGGACATCGAAGGTGGCTTCGCGACGATGACTCATGGAGAAAACGCAAGGATCTGTTCGATGGTGAAACCGAACCCCGAAGACGCCCGCGTACGAGGAGCGGCGAGGAAATAAACGAGCTGTTGAAAAATTGGAAAGAGTGCCCACCACCGGGAAAGAAGCGAAAGGCGCCAGAGCCGCTGCTGAAGGTATGGAAAACGAGGTCGGTTTTCTGGGACTTGCCGTACTGGAAGATCCTCCGTGTGCCTCACAGCCTTGATGTCATGCATATCACGAAGAACGTGTGCGAGAGTCTTCTTGGTACCCTGCTGAACATGCCAGAGAGGACCAAAGATGGGCCGAAAGCAAGGGCGGACTTGAAATCAATGGGCATCAGGGAGGAGCTTCACGCTAATGATGATGATGATGATGATGATGAGGCGAAGGACACGGAAAGTCGTCGCAAAGGCAAAAAGGCCAAGAAGATCGGAAATGACTGCCCTCCCGCGTGCTTCACTCTAAGTCAGGAGGAGATCGAGCAGTTTTTCACCTGCCTAGTAGGAGTAAAACTTCCTTACGGTTACGCAGGGAAGATAAGCAGATACCTAGACTCAGCGAAGCAGAAGTTCAGCGGGATGAAGTCTCACGACTGTCACGTGCTGATGACGCAGATACTTCCAGTTGCAATCCGTGGGATCATGGATGCGCACGTCCGTGAAACGCTATTTGGCCTATGCAACTTTTTCGACGTCATCTCTCGGAAGTCGGTTGGCGTGAGGCAACTTAGAAGGCTACAGGAAGAGATCGTGGTGATACTATGCGAGCTTGAGATGTACTTCCCGCCCGCATTCTTCGATGTTATGGTGCATCTGCTGGTCCATATCGTGGAGGATATCATCCAACTCGGGCCGACGTTCCTGCACAGCATGATGCCGTTCGAAAGGATGAATGGTGTCATCAAAGGATACGTTCGCAACATGTCACGTCCAGAGGGAAGCATAGCCAGGGGCTTTCTGACCAAAGAGTGCATCTCCTACTGCACGAATTATCTAGGCATCAAGAACCCCTTTGGTCTGCCCGTCAACAGGCACCTCGGCAGGCTCGCTGGATGGGGTCACCGCGATGGTCGCCGCGAAATGCATGTCGACTTCGAGGGTCGACTCGCCGACTTTGAAAGAGCAAACCTAGTCGCGCTACAACACATAGACGTGGTCGATCCTTGGGTGGTAGAGCACAAAACCTTTATTGAGAAGACGTACAATGACCGAGGCCAACAGAGGACGGACGGAGATATAATCAAAGAGCACAACTCATGTTTCACGCGTTGGTTCAAGGAGAAGCTTCTGTCGTACCCTTTACATGAGGATTCTTCCGCGGAAGAAAAACTCATATTCGCCTTGTCACAGGGCGCCGAGCACAACCTGATGACCTATGAGGCGTACGATATCAACGGCTACACATTCTACACCGAGGACAAGGACATGAAGAGCGATGGTTATCAGAACTCCGGGGTAACGATGGAATCCTACACCGGTAACGACAAGGACAGATACTACGGAAGGATCGAGGAGATCTGGGAGCTGAGCTACGCTGGAGAGAAGGTCCCGATGTTCCGTGTCAGATGGGCCAAGAGCGTCCTAAAAGAAGACCGGTATTTCACCACCCTGGTTATACCCGAAGCCAAATCCAAGACCGCGGGCGCAAACGTCACCGCGAAATATGAGCCATGGGTACTGGCTTCCCAAGTGGACCAATGCTTCTTCATTACCGACCCGTCAAAGCCCAGTCGTGTTGTCGTGAGGAGAGGCAAAAGGAAGATCATCGGAATGGATGGAGTCGCCAATGAGCAAGACTTCGATAAGTACGGCAACCCGAAGATGGAACATGACGACGACGATGAAGTGCCATACACCACAAGAAGAAGCAGGACCACCCTACCTAAAGGACGTCCGTTCAACAGAAGAACTCCATTTGCGAAAAAGAAGGGCAAGAAGATTGTGAAAAGATAGCTAGCTAAGATCAATTGTATTTAAATCGTAGTCTTCATTTCTCGATTGTATTTCGACATTTTGAAATGATATTTCTTCTGTTCTAGTCCTCATGAATATTTATTTATGTTTATTATGGTATTGAATTTCTAACTCACAAAAAGTATTGAATTTGTTAATATTTTTTGAACTCATGAATATTTTTAAATTTCATGGGCACTTTTTGAATTCATGAATATTTTTTCAAATTTGATGATATTTTTTCATATTCATAAATGTTTTACCAATTCCCAAATGAATGCAACTAAAAATCCAAAAAAAATATTGATGATATTTTTAAATAACAAATTTGATGATATTTTTTCATATTCATAAATATTTTGAAATAACAAATTTGATGATATTTTTTCACATTCATAAATGTTTTCAAATTTGATCGTCATTTTCTAAAAAATTATTAGATGCAACTAAAAATAAAATTAAAAAGTTACTAATGGCGCACCAGGAGAAGGTGCGCCATTGCTATCAATGTACTTATGGCGCACCCGTAGGAGGTGCGCCATTGGTATACCAATTTTTATGATATTTTTTCAAATATTTTCAAATAACAAATTTGATGATATTTTCAAATAACAAATTTGATGATATTTTTTCATAATCATAAATATTTTCAAATAACAAATTTGATGATATTTTTTCACATTCATAAATGTTTTCAAATTTGATCGTCATTTTCTAAAAAATTATTAGACGCAACTAAAAAAAAAGTTACTTATGGCGCACCCCTCGGTGGTGCGCCATTGCTTTGGATGTACTTATGGCGCACCCCTGGGAGGTGCGCCATTGCTATCCTTCCCCCCTCTATCCCTTTCCCCCTCGCCCCCCGCGCCAGAGATCCCCTCCATCTCGATCCCCCTCGCCAGATCCCCCTCGCCGCCGACGACCCCCCGCACCCTCCCCCGCTCCACCGCCGCCGACGACCCCCTGCACCCTCCCCCGCTCCAACCTAGGTTAGGCTAGGTCGCGTCGCGCCCCAACCCCATTCGCCGCAGCCGCCCCACCCCACCCCACCGGCAGCTGCACCTCGTTCCGCCGCCGTGACGAGGAAGCCGGAGCCCGGAGGTGGAGACTTCGGCGGGGCTACTCGTAGTCCATCGACGGCTGACAACGAATGCCCGCTCTGTCTCTCATCTCCCTCGACGGCCGACGCGACGCCACGAGGCCGGCCCACGACCACGACCACGACCGGCCTCCTCCTCCTTCTACGGTCTGCATCTCCGACGCGACGCCAACCACCGCCTCGTCAACGAATGTAAATGCTCCCTCCCTCCCTCCCTCCTCTACTCCTCTCCTCTATTTCGAATGTTACTGCTGCCTAGAAAGACTATATTTTGAATTTCTGATTGATTCGCATGGATTATCAACTGTCCTCTCCTCCACTAGTTACCTTACTCCCTAGGTAGTACTGATTCAGTTACCCAGATGCTAAGTGTATAGTTATCACCATGAAATCGATCTAGTTACCTACCTTGCTCTCCAGATTACTGAATTTTTTGAATTTTCTGGAGTGTGTGCATTGGGGTGCTCCGGGGAGAGAGGATTCTTGGCCATCCTATCTAGTTGCTGGGTGGAAAACTTGTTAGGTTCACATTATTCATATACTTGAAGAGTAGTTGAAGTAGATGCACTGAATTTCATGGCCATCCAATCTAGTTGCTGGGTGGAAATTTACTGAATTTTATTTGCAGTAGATGCACTGAATTTCACAGAAGAGTAGTTGCACTTCTGAACTGCTATGAGTACAAGTACTCTTCTCATTGGAATATGAAAGTTGTCAGCAGTTGCTTATGCTAGAGAAGTACTCCTGAACATTTAGCTGTACTCCAGTGAGTACTCCATGGAGTTACTTACTCCAGTAGCTTAATTAAGTGCAGTTGATTCACTTACTCAAGTAGCTTAATTAAGTTCAGTAGTTCTTGTAAGTTTGCAAGTTTTGTGTACTGTACTGCTTGCATCAGTACTTTTGTGTAATCTGACTATAGTGCTTGTATAGTTTCAGTAGTTTTTCTTCAATTAATTTGTTTGGTTGTATTAGTTTAGTGTAGGACAACAATAGTGTAGCACTTGCTGCTGCTGTTAAGTTTCAGTTAATTAACTGAAACTTTTTCAGTTATAGTATACTCTTCCTGCATCTATTTTCTTTCTTCTTGCAGTAGAGGATAAGAGGAGAGGACAAGGAAACACCAGACTTTCCAGTTAGTGCTTTCTCAAACTTCTGCAATTTGCACTTCTTGAACTACTGCTGTTTTATTATTTTAAAACAGACCAATATACCAGTTGGTGCTGGCCTTATATGAAGAGTATTCGTATATGCTTGGAACTAAACAGAATTATACAATGAACTTTTGCAGGCTGATCTGAGTTGGACCATCCTCTGCAGCCAACTTCTCTTCGGCAAGAGGAAGAAAGGAGAATCAGGGTAGGGTTTCATGGCTAGAAGATATATTGTTGTACAACAATTTGTTACAAATTGCATTTATTTACAAATAAAATGAAATGAACTGTGTTTTTACAATGATGTACAGTTTACAGCAGGTTAGTGGATTGGTCAGCGGATCTGAAGGTCAGTGGATTCCGAGCAGCCAGATCAAAGGTAACTGAAGAAAACACCATTGCTCTGTTATGCTTGTGATGGCCTAAATGATGGTACTTGTGATGGTCTGATAGTTGTAGACATGTTCTGTTGATACTTGTGATGGTCTTATAGTTGTAGACATTGAGAAAGACTTGTAAAGATGATGATCATCTTTTACAGAAAACAATTTTTGTAAACACGTCAGTAACTTTGCTAGTTTGCTGGGTTTTGTCTCCGACCATCGTGTCGTGATGATTTTGCAGGTACCCCGAGAGGCCCTTGAGTTTGCCGGAATGTCGATTAACTTCCGTTCCGGCAAATTCGGGTACTCCATATGTCCTATTTTCAGCAAAGGTCATGCTGAAGTTTTCCGTGAATTTTAGCATGACTTTGCTAAAAATAGGACATATGGGGTACTTGCAACTAATGCATGGGCCGGGGTATCTTAGTACTTAATTAAGTAGGATCAACTGCCCCTTTATTCTTGCTGCATTAAACACATATGCTGAATTCATGTGTGGACAGACGAAACCATGAGTCGTTTATAGTTCAGGAAAAGAATGTTATCATTATTGTTTGGGGGGTTGAAATAATCTGTTTGTTGCACTTTGTGCACTTTCTAGTTGAAAACTGTTAAATGGAGATACTAGATTAGCTTTTTGAGGTATCCCATTAAATATTATTCATTACTGCCCGCTCTTAAATTTTTTTGCACAACTAATATGCAACTGCCATAGGTGGCAATAGAGCCAAGTGATTAGGCCCAACTTAGAATTCTCCTTCCCTTTTCTTGATAGGGTATATTATTAGAAGATACCCATATATATCAGTCAACCTAGGGTGCCTCGGCATCGATAAACCCTAAATGATGAAAACTTAACCTAGCATTTAGGGTGCCTCAGCGTCAACAAACCCTAAATGATAAAACCTTGGCTTTTAGGGTGCCTTGGTGTCGATAAAAACCTAAATGATGAAAGCTTAGGCTTTTAGGGTGCCTCGGCTTCGACAAACCCTAAATGATAAAAGCTTAGCTTTTAGGATGCCTCGGTGTCGACAAACCCTAAATGATAAAAGCTTAGCTTTTAGGATGCCTCGGTGATGACAATAACCAACTTTTTGACCAAACTTTTTTCCTATTTAGAGCGAAACATGGCCCACAACGATGAGGCCGGCGGTTCGGGCAAGGCATTCTGGGAGCTGTCCCAGGAGATGGAGGAAGAACCTCACCGCTATGAGGACGCCGTGGAAGACACCGATCCTGACTACACAACCCCTAGTGGCGTCGGGGATGACACCACTGATGGTGCCGCCGAGGATGCCACCACTGATGATGGCAGCGCACGCATAGATGGCAGCCAACCGAAGAGGCAACGGAAGGACCGGCGCCCGAACGTGCTCGGCACCGTCAAGGAGGAATTTACTGAAGTGTCCTCCGAGGGGCATCCAACGGCGGCCAAAGAATTAGTCAAGGGGTACGCGGGACAGCTCGGGTGCATTCTCCGGAGCACCGTCTCGATCAACACCGAGAACCTAAGGCATCGTGACCGAGGGAATTTGCGCAACCTCCTCTTCACGAAGCTGCATGAACGATACAAGTTCCCCGGTGACTTCGCAAACACACGCCTCTCAGGGAATAAAGTGAACAGTGCCGCCCTCACGAAGATGAGCACGGCCCTGGCTACTTGGAGAGGCGCGGTGAAGAGAATGATTGACAAAGGTGATAGTTATGAGAAGATCAAGGAGAAAAATCCTTCGATCAGCGAAGCTGACTACCTGGAGTTCAAGATCAAGTGCGAGAGCACCGCATCCGAGGAATCAAGTCGGTGGGGGAAAGATATGCGGGACTTGAACTTAGGACAGCACACACTCGGTCCCGGCGGTTACAGAGTGGCGGAACCTATATGGGACAAGGAGGATGCGGAGCGTGCCGAGCAAGGCCTACCGCCCCGCTTCGATAAATACCGTGACAAGCAGACCAGGAACTATGTTAGGGCCCGGTACAAGATTGACCCGGTAACCACGGAGCTTACCACGGATCCGAAGACCAAGGCGCTTGAGCGTGTTCTGGTAAGGAATACACCCCCGCGTAATTTGCTCCATATGGTTGCATTCTAATTAATGAAGCCAAATTTCTAAATGGTTCACGTTCCTTCCACAGGAAACAGAAAGTAGTAGCGCGGGGTCGTCTCAGAGCTCCCCTTTCGACACCCCTTTAAATAGGGCGTTGAACGTAATGAAAAACAAGGATAAGCTTAGTAAGCCGTCGTCAGCTGGTCGTGTGGCCGGCAAAGGCTTGTCCATGAAATGGTTGGAATACTATACCGCTGGGCAAAAGGAGAGAAAGACGGCCAGCTCGGAAAGCCAGGAGCGCGAGGTTCAACAACTCAAGGCACAAGTGGCGCGGATTCCGGAGATGGTCAAAGAGCAAGTGCGAGACCAACTGGGAGCGACGATCACCGCCATTATACCTACCTTGGTTTCTGGGCTGCAGGTTTGGATTGCGGGTGGCCAACAGGGGCCGCCCCCGATTCCCAGCTTCACGGGCAGCAACTCGTGCAACGCGCCGGCGGCGCCATTGGTGTCTCTGGCGGAGGCGGCATTTGTGTCTCCCGCGGTGGCGCCGGCATTGCAGCTTAATGCACCCGGGTGTGGGAAGAATACGCCGGCCGGCACCTCGGCAGCAAGCGGCCCCTCCATCAAGTGCACGCCCGCCGTTGGCGGTGCCTCGACATTAGCCGAGCTCGATGCCATCATGGAAACTAATTAAGCCTCTCGGCCGATGACTTCATCTCCTTGCCTTTGACTGGGCATCCCTGACGCCCTACATATTTTTGCAGGGCGCCGCCGATGTTCCTTGCACTCTCCTGCACTTCGTGGACGGCGAGTTGATCGATGTCGCCAAGGCCAGAATCGTTCAACCGGGCAACCGCCTGTTCCACGGTAATCCGATGCCACCCAACGTGTATAGGGTTCAACTGGTTCGGGTGCTGCGGGGCTGCGACGACTTGTTACCTCCGTTTCGACCCCCTGGGGCCGACGAAGATGATGTGATGACCCTCAGCGCCTGCTTAAGCTGGCCCCTACTTTGGCCGAAGAGCCAGATTCATTTGGGGGCGGGGGACACCACTCCACAGACAACACCGCCAGTCTTGCCGGCGCCAAGCCATGGCAAGACCGCCGCAACGCTACCGCCGTCAGCTGATCCGGACATGCATATGGCACAGGATCCGGACAACGATGACGGTACATTTACCAACGTCGATAAGTACTTCAACGAACATGGGTACGATGACGAATTCTTGGGGCCTCCTTCTCAAGAACCCAACCGTGCAAAAGACGATCGCGATCTAGCTGGTACCGCGGAGAAACCCAATTGCAACAGGCGTCGTCTGGCGTTCAGTTCTCAGGAGACGCCTCCAGCTGCCGCCTTCACCGAGCCTCAAATAGCCGAGGTGCGAAATATTATCAGCCCCAACACACTCAAGAAGGTGGTCTCTGAGCAGAACTCGATCCCATTACAGCAGAAGAAGCAGAAGGGACAGAAAAGAAAGAATAACAAGGGTGCAAGCCAGCCGGCACCGAGTACGATCCGTGCTCAGGACGGGCCACCTTCACCTAAGGATATCTCGAGAAGGGTGCATATGGCGGGTAGGCCGATGCTACCGACTAATCTGCTCAATGCTGCAACCGGTGCTATGCGGAGTCTGCATGACAGTGTTCTTTCTTTGGAGAAGCGGCGTCTCTCCGAGAATGATGTGGCATACCCGGTTTTCATGGCCAAGGTGCCAGAGGGCAAGGGATTTGTCGATAGCACCATCGGGGGTATGATCGTCCTGCGGTTTGATGACATCTTCGCTATGTTTAACCTTCATCCGCTGCACTACACCTTCATTCGGCTATTTTCGCTGAGTATGGAGATGCGGATCATTAGAGACAAGACCCCGGACATCGTGATAGTCGACCCCTTCTACATGCGTGCCAAGATCTTGGGCAGCGCTGGGGACCGGCAAGTCGCGAGTTCATACCTCGAAGGCGTCATTCTGGCAAACCCAGATAAGGATAACTTCCTCGTGCCTTACTTTCCCGAGTAAGTCATCCCCTCACCGCCTCGTAACATATGATTTCTTAGATTTTGATCGTTCTTTTTTTTTCTAACATTCCGTGTTTTGTGCAGTGACACACATTGCACACTCATCCTCTTAAGCCCGAAATATTCCACGGCCACGTATTTCGACTCGGACCGTCAGTCGAAGAAAGACTACACAAATATCAAGAAAGTTCTTGATGAAGCTCTTCCCGGCTACGCCAGATCTGGAGGCACCTTCAGCAGGCCAATTCGTAGGTACGGCAAGCACGTGTTCACCCAAAATACGATGTTCCCCTGCGTCAAGCAGCCGCCTGGCGGTCAGAAGGATGCCTACTGCGCCCTCCATCACATGCGGGCGATCGTACGGGACCATAATCACTTTCTGCTAGCAAATAATCTCAAAGATTGGGCCGCACGCTTGTCGGCAATCCAGGACGCGGACATCAGACAAGAATTCTTTCGCATCCAGTCGGAGTTTGCGGAAATCATCCATCAAGATGTCCTTCGTACCTCGGGGCAGTTCTACCTCAGATATCAACCATCCAACAGTGAGATAGAAACAACGCTACAAATGCAGGCTGACAACGCCCGCGATTTCATGACCATCACGAAAGACGGCGGCTTCATCCACGCTCTGGTCCCTGAGTCGAGTCGAAAGTAGTGATGCTATGTAGTTCTGAAATATCGATTAGCTCATGTTGTAATTAAACTTTAATGAACTTGTATGTCTCTTTAGTTTGGACAGTCGTTCAACTTATATGTAATCGATGCTATTTATTAGTAGGACCATGAATCGTGCTATTAATGTGTTGCTTTTCTCTTCCGATTGTTTTGTTGCATACTTATATATTGCTTATGTATTGTCTGTGAATTGCTACTAACGTTTTGTTTGTCTAGTGCATAGAGATGCCGTCGTATGTCGTGTACAAGGGTAAGGTTCCCGGAGTCTACGACGACTGGGAGGAGTGTCAGAGACAGGTTCACCGTTTCAGCGGTAACAGTTACAAAGGGTATACCACTAGGTCGGAGGCGGAAGCTAGATACGCGCGCTATCTAGCGGGAGAGAGGAGGGAGCGGAGGAGGAACCGGATGAAGACCAGTTTCATCGCGATGATGCTCATCGTGACCGCAGCTCTCTTCTATGTGATGGTAGTTTAGATGATCGATATTGACTTGTAATGTGAAGACAAACTCGCTACTCGCGGTCTCGAGACTTGTAATGTTCTAACTTTGTTCGGTATTTTGAATTGGGAGACTAATATGATGAATTGTATTCGGAGACTAATCTTCTATTGTATTCGATAAATCTGCTGTTTATATGTTGTGCTGTCTATATTCTACGCAGTAATATATTTTGTAACTTGTACAAATATCAGAAAAGAAAAAAAAAATTCCTAATATACATACTAGTGGCGCAACATACTGCACTTTAGTGGCGCACTGCAATAAACACACTAGTGGCGCATTATCTAGAAGTGCGCCATTAGTAACCCAGAGCACAAGGTAAATATGGCCCCATGGGAGGCATAGTAATGGCGCACCGTTTGACATACTAATGGCGCACTCCCTGGTGCGCCACTATTGTCTGGTATACTAATGGCGCACCAGGGGTGCGCCATTAGTATTAGTTACTAGTGGCGTGATGATAGTGGCGCACCTGTAGTGCGCCATTAATGGCCAAAACAGGTGCGCCACTAATTAGCCTTTTCCTAGTAGTGTAAGATCCTTAAGGGTAAACCTAATAATTTCACCTACAAGTTGTTGTTTACCCAAGAGTCCATCGTATACACATATTTGCCTGCGCCTGCTCTCTTTGATTATCGCAGCAGGGGAAGATCTTTTATTCTTGAGAGCGAGGCCCGAGCCCACAACGCGGCGGTTGTGGCTGCACGGCAGGCTGAGACATCCGAACCAAGAGCCTCCGTGAGCTACCACTCCAACTACTATCCAAGCTATTGACTGATTACCAAGCTAGGCCAAAAGCCTAAGCTTGGGGGAGTACGTGTTTCTCACCGACATTACATTCATGTTCACATATTTCATTTGTCGGTGTCCGCACTTTTTCATTGTATTAGCCATGCTTAAATTTATTTTCTCGCTTTCTTCTTGTGTGTCTGGAAAACTTTGAGAAAATCCAAAAATATTTCCAGCTTCTTTTTGCTTTTTCTTTCAAAGTAGTTAGCTGTAGCATTAAAAAGAAAACCCAAAAAGATTTCCTTGTTCTTCTTTTGCTTGTTGGGAGCTTTCCCGTGTAAATATTTTTCTCGTTTTTGCTTTTCCTTTTTTATTTGCTTCTCTCGAATAAAACCAAAAACTCCAAAAATATTTCAGTATGGTTCTCTGAATTTCTTTTCTTTCTTTCAAGTCGTACCAAGGAGAAGACCACGATGAAAATATTGAGTGGCTCTCATATGCATAATTGTTGATTTAACAAAGAGCCCATTTTACCTTGTCTTCTCCTGTTGAATAAATGTTTGCAGATTCCAGCTTAGTCCATGGCACTCTTGCACTATTATTATTTTCATATCGTTCGGCCGTGCAAGTGAAAGGCAATAATGACGATAGTCCGTGGCAGAGAGAAACGGGTATGAACTCGACTTGTTCTGTTTTTGTAAATATGTTTAACCTAGTATCCATGATTCAGCCCATTATGATTAAACATGTTTGCAATGACAATTAGAGATTATAGTTTCTCATGCCATGCATAAGTAGCTGGGAGTGAATAATGATTTATCTTGGATATCAACATTGCGTTAAGATGATTGTGATGTAGTATGATGACATGGTATCCTCCTCTGAACATTTGAGTGGCTTGACTTGGCACATGTTCATGCATGTAGTTGAATCAAAACCAACATAGCCTCTATGATATTTATGTTCATGGTGTTCATACTCTACTCATGCTAGTGTCCAATGTTACTTATGCATAATGCATGTTCATGACCGTTGTTGCTCTCTAGCTGGCCTCTTCTCAACCTATTTGCTAGCCTTCACCTGTACTAAGTGGAAATTTTGCTTGTACATCCAAAACCTGAAACCCAAGTTATTCCAGATGAGTCCACCATACCTACCTATAAGCGGTATTACCCTGCCGTCCTAAGTAAATTTGCATGTGCCACCTCTAAAAACTTCAAATAAATATCATTTTTGTGTGCCTGGATCTTTCATGGAACGACAAGAGGTAGTCGGTATCTTCCATGCTAAGCGAGTTATTCTCAGGTCGAGTGTTTATTCACTCGCCATCGCACCAGAAAAGGGCGGTAATAGGGATTCCCAGTCCCGAACTCAAAAATGCAAATAATTAAACAAAACTCCCCTGGGACTATTATTGGTATGGACGGCACCCGTTGTTTTGGACAAGCCATGGAGTGTGATTGCTTGGGAACCGCCACTAGCGCGCTTAGCATGGAAGATGTTGATAGCTGATGGTCGTGAAGTAAATGAGAAGGGTGCATGTCTCAAAATATCATTTACCTCTATTTTAAAAACTTGAGCTCTAGCACCTCTGCAAATCACTGCTTCCCTCTGCGAAGGGACTATCTATTTACTTTCATGTTGTGTCATCACCTTCTTAAATAAGCGCCAGAACCTGAGAGCACTGCTATCATGCTTATGCATTGTGTGTAGCTAATGTTGGGTGCATCATGACTGGATCTTTTCTACCATGAATTACAATGTTTAGTCGCTGCTTAAACTTTGGAGGTGCTCTACATTTATGTTTTGCGGTCTCAGAAAGGGCTAGCGAGATACCACTATTGTCATATTATATCATGGTTGTTTTGATAACGTGTTGCTCTTTGAGATATCTTATTATTGCTCGCTAGCTGATTATGTCATTGATATGAGTTAATATAATTTTTAAGAGTTATTGTCGACATGGTTAGTTGTAATATTGGCTGAAAACTTGGGTGCTGTTTTAGCTTATTTATGCAAACAAGAGCAAAAGAGTTCGTAAAAGTTTTTCTTTTTCAATTTCAGTTTATCAACTGAATTGCTTGAGGACAAGCAAAGGTTTAAACTTGGGGGAGTTGATACATCTCCAACGTATCTACTTTTCCTAACGCTTTTCCTCTTGTTTTGGACTCTAATTTGCATGATTCGAAAGAAACTAAGCCCGGACTGACGCTGTTTTCAGCAGAACTACCATGGTGTTGTTTTTGTGCAGAAATAAAAGTTCTCGGAATGGAACGAAACTTTGCGAGGAATTTTTATACAAAATAAGAGATTTTCTGGAGCCAAGAGCCACCTGAGGGGGGCAACTAGGTGGGCACAACCCACCAGGGCACGCCTGCCCCCCCCCCCCAGGCACGCCCAGGTGGGTTGTCCCCACCTGGTGGCCCCGCAGACCCTTAAACCGATGCTACAAAAATCCTATTTTTTCAGAAAAAAATCAGGGAGAAAGAATTATCATGTTTCACGAGATGGAGCCGCCGCCGTCTCCTGTTCTTCATCGGGAGGCCAGATCTGGAGTCCGTTTGGGGCTCCGGAGAGGGGGATCTTCGTTCTTCGTCATCACCAACCCTTCTCCATCGCCAATTCCATGATGCTCCCCACCGGGAGTGAGTAATTCCTTCGTAGGCTCGCTGGTCGGTGAGGAGTTGGATGAGATTCATCATGTAATCGAGTTAGTTTTGTTAGGGCTTGATCCCTAGTATCCATTATGTTCTGAGATTGATGTTGCTATGTCTTTGCCATGCTTAATGCTTGTCACTTTGGGCCCGGGTGCCATGATTTCAGATCTGAACCATTTATGCTATCACCATTATATCTATGTTCTAGATCCGATCTTGCAAGTTATAGTCACCTACTACGTGTTATGATCCGGCAACCCCGGAGTGACAATAGTCGGGACCACTCCCGGTGATGACCGTAGTTTGAGGAGTTCATGTATTCACCGTGTGTTAATGCTTTGTTCCGGTTCTCTATTAAAAGGAGGCCTTAATATCCCTTAGTTTCCAATATGGACCCCGCTGCCACGGGAGGGTAGGACAAAATATGTCATGCAAGGTCTTTCCATAAGCACGTATGATTATTTACAAAATACATGCCTACATTATATTTATGAACTGGAGCTAGTGCTGTATCGCCCTAGGTTATAACTGTCTCATGATGAATAGCATCCAACAAATTACCGATCCAATGCCTACAATTTTCCTACATATTGTTCTTGCTAAGTTACTACTGCTACCGTTACTGTTGCACTTGCTACATTATCACTGCTATCACTGTTACCGTTACTATTGCTGCTGCTACTATTATCAAACTATCATACTACTTTGCTACTGATCACTTTGCAGTAGATAATTAATCTCCAGGTGTGGTTGAATTGACAACTAAGCTGCTAATACTTACAAATATTCTTTGGCTCCCCTTGTGTCGAATCTATAAATTTGGGTTGAATACTCTTCCATCAAAAACTGTTGCGATCCCCTATACTTGTGGGTTATCACGGCTTCACTGTCATCACTTTCTTCTCTAGTGAGTTTCTGGACTAATATATCTAGAAGGTCCCACTTCGGACAAACTGTAGGGAATCTTTGTAATAGTTAGGGTAGTTATGTGTTATGGCATTTCTGACTTCATTTGCTATTTTTCATGCATACTGATTTTTTGAGCTAAACGACCCTGAAATTGAAAAGCACTACAAATGAACTCTGAAAAGGTTGAAAGTTGGCATGGTATCATCATTTCACCCACATAGCATGTGCTAAAAAGTTGAGAGGGTTACGGCAAAAACTAGATGCACTTCATGTATAAAATGGACAATCTCTTTCGAAGTATCAGGGTTTCGGACGAAAACTCATCTGTTACAAAGGCATTTCATTTTTTTAAACTTATTTCAACTCCAGACTTTTTGTGCGTTCAGTATGCACCATTCAAAGCGACGTCATCAATTTTCAACCCTTTTTGACTTCATTTGCTATTTTTCATGCATTTACTGATTTTTTTGAGCTAAACGACCCTGAAATTTAAAAGCATTACAAATGAACTCTGAAAAGCTTGACAGTTGGCATGGTATCATCATTTCACCCACATAGCATGTGCTAAAAATTTGAGAGGATCACGGCAAAAACTGGATGCACTTCGTGTACAAAATGGACAATCTCTTTCGAAATATCAGGGTTTCGGACGAAAACTCATCTGTTACAAAGGCATTTCATTTTTTAAAACTTATTTCAACTCCAGACTTTTTGTGCGTTCAGTATGCTCCATTCAAAGCCACGTCATCAATTCTCAACCCTTTCTGACTTCATTTGCTAGTTTTCATGCATTTAATGATTTGTTTTCTGAGCTAAACAACCCTGAAATTGAAAAGCACTACAAAATAAACTCTGACAAGGTTGAAAGTTGGCACGGTATCATCATTTCACCCACATAGAATGTGCTAAAAAGTTGAGAGGGTTAAGGCAAAAACTGGATGCACTTCATGTACAAAATGGACAATCTCTTTCGAAGTATCAGGGTTTCGAACGAAAACTCATCTGTTACAAAGGCATTTCATTTTTTTTAAATAACCTAAGAATTACCAAATTGAATATAATGATAAAAAACACTTATATTAAACAGCAGGAAAAAGAATCACTCAAAAACCAATTTTTCATGTAAAGTTATTCACAAACTAGTGATTCACACAAATTTCAAATAATTCAAATTTGAAAACTACTGGCACTAACAGAAAGTTTATAATTTTTGTGACCCAAAGCAAAAAGATTCACTCAGAAACTCTAAATAAAGCAGAAAACAACTCGGAAACAAAAGAAAATAAATAAAGCAGAAATAAAAAAAAACTGGAAAATAAATATATTTAAAAAAGGCCGCCACGGCCTGCATACGACTAGAAACCCAACTACTAGTTGGGCCAGGATGCAGGCCCGCACGGCCAGTATGGCCCACAGGGCAGGACAGATCGGTAGGCCCACAAGGTCTGTGTAACACCCCTGTGTATTAGTCACTATGATCTACTGCTAATAATGCTAAGTCATATCATTTGCAGTGCTTAGTCATAGTGGTTAACCGAAATAATTCAAACTCTATTCTGGAAAATCAACTCAAATTCAAAAGTGCAAAATAAAATTCGTTCAAACACTTCTGGAAAAATGTTCACTAAATAGCAAATATTCCAGAAGCACTCATAAAAATATACACAAGGGAACTGGAACTAGCTGAATGGTTCCAACAATATGAAACAGCATCAAAACAGAATTATTTAACCTAATTAAATTCATTTCAAATTCAAATGAAATCCAAATTCACCCAAACCAGTTTTTGGTGACAAGGAATATTGCATTGTAATATTTGGGCCTAGTCTCATATTTTACAAAAGTGCAAAAGTGTCCTAACTAATACAAAACAGAAAAGAAATAAAGGAAAAACACAAAACAGAAACAGAAAAATAAGACGAGGCACTGTGCACTGGGCCTAAGTGCACAGTGCCCAGACCGCTGGCCCACCTGGCCCAACCCTTCTCTCTCCCTCGCGCTGTCATCCCCTCCATGGCCGAGCACGCACGCGCGCCGCTCGCGCGCCGACACGCCGGCGCCCGCCGACACTACAGGGGCGCGAGAGGATAAGGGATCCTCGACCGCTCCCCCTGGACCCCCTCACTCACTCTTCTCTCGCCCGGCTCGCTCCTCTCCTTCCCTTTTCTCCTCCAGATCCGTAGCCGAGCGCCCCCGTAGCCGCTCACCGCCGTTCGCGCGTCCACCATCGCCCTCGGACCTGGCCGCCATGTCCATCAGCTCCGCCGTCGACCGCTGCTCCGACCAGGGTCACTTGGAGAAGCCAGGACCCCCTGCACCGTGCGCATCAACCTCGCCTTCTTCCTCGGCCGCCGGTGACATTTGTGACGCCCCCGGCTTAATCGTGCACTAATCATACACGCAAATGCACACGATCAAGCCTAAGGACTCACTTGAAGATATCACAACACAACTCTAAAACATAAATAAAGTCATACAAGCTTTATATTACAAGCCAGGGCCTCAAGGGCTCGAATACATAGCTCGATGGCATACAAGCGTCAGCGGAAGCATCAGATATCTGAGTACAGATATAAAAGAAAGACAGAAAGGCCTTTAGAAAGGCGGGGCAAAATAAAACACTACGATCGAAAGGCGTAGGCCTCCTGCCTAGGACCCTCCGAACCTACTCCTGGTCGACAGCCAACTCATAGTTGGAGCCATCCTCGGGGTAGTAGTAGCGATCGTCGGCGGGGCAGCTGTCTCAGGGGCTCTGTCATCGGATCACGACGAACTGATAGGGGGAGAAAAGGAAAGCAAAGCAACCGTGAGTACTCCGAAGTACTCAGCAAGCAAGGATCTACACTACATATGCAACATTATCAAAGGGAAGCTGTATATGTGGACTGGGCTGCAGAAATGCCAGAATAGAGAGGAAAGCCTAGTCCTATCAAAGACAGGCATCTTCGAGCGTCTTGCAGCATTAGAAGAGTACAGAATAGCATAGTATAATGTAGTAGTAGAGGTATCAAGCAACGGTCTCGCCCAGAGATCCTTCCTCGACTCCCTGCGAGAAAGCGATCCCGGAGCCACCTATCCAAAACCATCTCAAGTTCTAGTTGTTTTGATCGGGATACAACTCCGAGTGTCCTTTACCGTAGGACCGGCTATCGATAGATGTGTTCTTCCCTGCAGGGGTGCACCAACTTACCCATCACGCTCGCTTAACTCTGGCCGGACACACTTTCCTGGGTCATGCCCGGCCTCGGCCAAACGACACACCGCAACCCTACCTACAGCTCAGCAGAGAGGTCCCCGTCGGTCTACCTCCTAAGTGCTCAGGGGTCTTGGGCCATCGCCCTGTGCACTCCGGCTCGTTGCGCGCAGGGTGGATACCAGCGCCTCGGCGCGATCCGACCGTGCCGCCATGCTGAACTGGATGTCTGACAGAGCTTTCGGCTGATGTTACGATGCAGAACGCCCATACTATGCCCACGTGATGGTTAGTGCTATTCGACCAGAGGCCGGCTCAGATTAATATCCAAATCATTAGGACTAGGGGCTTGCGGAAACGAGCAGAGACTCACGAAAGATGTGACCCCGTCGCCCCGTCTCGAGGACTTGCTGCAAGGGCTAAGAATGCCCGGCCGCGCCTCGTCAAATCACTCACGGGTAGCTATCCATCTTTCAGCAAGTAGCAGCATCATCAGTTATGTAGGGCATCCGTGTGGCTACCATATCAACGGGGAATTCGAGGCATCACCCTCGTTGGACTCCCACCTGATGTAATAACAAGGTGGACGTAGGAGGAATCACCCTCGAGGTCCACACTAGAGGTGTTGCACGACTTCGTCGTTATCGGGGGTGGTGTAGGAGGAATCACCCTCGCTGACCACGACCGATTAACTACCCTACAAGGTTATCATCAGAAGTGCTAACGAGGTATCACCCTCGGCACTCGATAGTAACCCAGTAGTGTCAAGCAACTAAGGAGGAAGTGAGGTGCGGTGCCGGGTCCTGGTCTTCGATCCCGTTGATCGGGTCTTCTGACACTCCAGCGGGGCAGTCGGGATAAGTGGGGTCACTAAGGGGTCTCTAGCCAGCCTATACTAAGCAGTTTAGGATATCCATGAGAGTAGCAAAACAGGTTACAATAAACAGGCTATGCAGCAGAATAGGAGCAATCAATTACTGTAGCAAAATCTAGTGCAAGCATGAGAAAATAGAATAGGCGATATCGGGATGATCAAAGGGGGGGCTTGCCTGGTTGCTCGGCGGCAAGGGCAAGGTCATCAGAAGTGCAGCCAATCACTGGAGCTGCGTCGATCTCGGAGGCTACGTCGGCACCGAGATCTAACGAGAGAGAAGAGGGGGAGGAAACAGTAAATACAGAGCAAACAGGTGCTACACAAAGTACGACATGACAATACGCAGTGCCGGGTGTGTACTAACGTATGGTTGCACACCACCAAGGAAGGAGGAATCCATCCGGGAATGTTTTCCCGGTTCCGGACATTTGTCGGACAGATGACCGGAGGGGAACGGTTCCATGTTCGGATAGTTAGGGACGTGTGGTGGATGAACGGACTGCGTATTCGGATTTGTCTTGTCGTTCTGAGCAACTTTCATGTAGAAAGTTTTTTGATCCGAGCTACGGTTTATTTCCTATGATTTTCTAAAGATTTTAGCATTTTCTGGAATTTAATTATTTTAACAGAAATTGAATTATGACGTCAGTATTACGCCAGGGTGATGTCACCAGTCAACACTGGCCAGTCCAGGTCAAACTGACCACTGGGACCCACATGTCATAGGCAGTAGTTAATTACCAGAGTTTAATTCAAACTAACAGGTTAATTAGTTTGTGGGCCCGGCCTGTCAGTGACTAATCAACTTAATTAATTTAGTTTTAATAAAATCAGTTTAATCAGTTGACTAATTGAAGCGGGCCCACACGTCAGTGACTGTGGGGGCCACGTCAGCCCGTTGACCCGGTCAACTGGTCAAAAGGGACCCATCGGGCCCACCCGTTAGCCTCACAGGGGAGGCCACGTGGGCGCCACGTCGGCCGGCCGGCATTTAAACGCCGGCGGGCGCGTTTTGCGGTGGCGCGACGCGGGAGGTGGTCGGAATCGCGTCTCCGGCCACCGTTTGGCGCGCGGAGTGGCGCGTTCGAACAGCCACTCGACCGCGCGTCGAATGGTGGTGGTGTGAGGGGTTGGTACGGCCGGAGTCGGGCGGTACGAGCTCGCCGGCGGCGAGCCGTTCGGGTGAGCTACGGGACGAGCAAGACGGCATGCAAACGGGCGAGTTGAGGCGCTAGGGAGGCTCTACGGGCTGCGACGAGCTCAACGGGCACAAGCCCGGGACCTCTTGGTCGTCGGAGACTCGCCGGCGACGAGCGCCGCGGCGATGGGTGCGGGCTCGCGTGGGACGGCAGCTACAGGCACATAGCGACGGAGCAAAGAGGGAGGGAAGGAGGAGCTGCTCACCGGGTAGGCACACGGTGGCCCGTTGATGACTTAGTAGCAGCAGAGCTCGCCGGAATCGAGCGGTGGATCACGGCGGCACCGAAGAGGGGGAGAGCTCGATATCGACGCTGTGGACCTCCCCGGCTCCAGCTGACGGTCGAGGAGGAAGAAGCAGGCGCCGAAGAATCTTCTGGACTCCACAGAGAGGCTCAACGACGCCGGTGGCCGCGTCGGAGCAACGACGCGGCGGCGACCTCTCGGGACGGAGGGAGCAGAGGGAGAGAGAGAGCGCGCGCGCGTGGGGGAGAGAGGGGGAAATGCCGAGGGAGTCCAGGGGGAACGGCTCGGCGCAGCCTTATCCCCTCGCCTGGCCGCAGCGTCGCGGTGTCGAGCGGCGAACGGCCGAGGCGCGAGCGGCCATGGCGACGCCGACACGACGATAGAGAGAGGGGGAGAAGGAGAGAGAAACGGGCCGGCTGGGCTGGACCGGTGCACTGTGCACTTAGGTCCAGTCCAGTTTAGGCCTTTTTCTTTTATTATTTTTGTTTTTACTTTACAGTAGCTCTTTGCAATATTTTGAGCTAGCAAAACATTTTGCAAAAATGTGAATCTTGCTCACACTGATGTATTGCAATGTCCAGCAAGGCCACAAAAAGTTTGAGCTCGTTTGAAAACCATTTGAATTTAATAAAAATGGTTTGAGCTTTATAATTGCTGATTTGGCTCTGTTTCATGCTGTTTGAGTCACTTTTCTAATTCCAACTTTATTGATGATGGTTTTACAAATGTTCCTGGATTATTAGCCACTTAATGAACATTTTTCCAACAGTGTTTGCTCAACTTCATATTTCACTTTGGAATTTGAGTTGATTTTTAAAATGGAATTGATTTATTTTGGTTAACCTCTATGACTTGGCACTGCAAATGATATGACTTGGCATTATTAGCAGCTAATCACAGTGGCTATTACATAGGGGTGTTACAACATTCCTCCTCGCCGGCGACGTCCTGCTGCTACTAATCTGTGGCGGGTTTTCCTTAACCGCACGGTGAGCCTCCTCTCCCCTCCTCTTCTCTCCCGAGCCGCCGAGCTCCTTGATAGCGAGCTCGATGCCTAGCCGCGCTCCGACCGCCGCGGTACCTACCGTCCGGCCACTTCCGGCCGTCTCCGGGGCTGCGCTTTAGCTCGGTTCGACGCCGCACCTCGCGCTGGTTCGTAATCGACCGAAAGCACGCGCTAGAACTTACCGTAGCCACGCGCTCGATATCACCCGAAGCTCCTCGTCGCCACGGCTCAACGCCAGCACATCTCCGGCCATCCCCGAGTCGCCGCACTAGCCCAGTTGGATGCGGCTCAGTCTCCGCAATCGAACGTACCTGAAAACGTGCGAAACGGCGCACCACAGCGATTTTCCGACGCTCTCTGGCGCGCGCGCCGCCGCGGAGAGCTCGCCGGAGCGATTCCGGTGGCCTCGCCAGCGTGGCAATGCGTGGGGTCCACCCTGGGATACTGCCAGTGGGCCCCGGACCCCACTTTGACCTCGTTGACCAGGGTCAACGCGGCACTGTTCACCCCCTCTCACTCACAAGTGGGCCCTACCTGATGATTAGGCTAATTAAATGTTTTTATTAATAAAATTAATTAGTTAGTCTAATATCTCACTGACACCTGGGGCCCACACCCCTAATTAGCTTAGTTAGTTTAGTTTAATGCACTGTTAACTAACAGAGACTGACATGTGGGTCCCACTGGACCCACATGTCAGGTTTGACCCTGGTCAGCCGCAGTTGACCTGCTGACATCATAGTGACATCATGCTGATGTCATAATTCAATTCTGTTAATAAAAATAATTCCAGAAAATCATTTAAACTTTGAAAATTAATAACTTTTAAACCGTAGCTCAGATCGAAAAACTTAAAACATGAAAGTTGCTCGAAACGACGAGACGAATCTGATCGTGTCGTCTGTTTTGATGCCGGAACCCCCTACATAGGTGTACCCACAACTTCGAGGCCGAATCCGGTAGATGAATAGTGCATTATCACCGGTTAATAAATCCAACTCAAATCCTAAAATAACCGAAGTGACTTAGATGCATCTTAAGGCAACCCTGCACTGCATTGTAGCATAGCATGCCCCGTGTTGCATTTGACTGCATTATGTTTACCTGTTTCCTCCCTCTTTTCTCTCTCGATTAGACGCCGACATTGGCGTAGCTCCTGAGGCAGACGCCGCTCCGGAGAACGACTACGTCCCCGATGACCAGCCACTTGCCCCAGAGCTTGCAGGCAAGCACCCCCATTTTGAGCATTCCGATATCGCCCACTCTCTTCTCTCTTATGCTTGCATTAGAATCTGCTGCTGCTACTGTATCCTATATCTGCTGCATAGCCTGTTTATTTAACCTGCTATTGTTACCTGCCTGTTATCCTAAAATTATTTAGAATAGGTTAGGTAGAGACCATCAGAGACCCCACTTCTCCCGACTGCCCCGCTGGATGACCAGAAGACCCAAGAAACGGGATCGAAGACCAGGCCCCGGCACCGCACGTCACCTCCCCCTTAGTTGCTCGACACCGCTGGGTTCCTATCGAGTGCCGAGGGTGATACCTCGTCAGCACTTCTGATGATAACCTTGTAGGTTAGTTATTCGGTCGTGGTAAGCGAGGGTGATTCCTCCTACACCACCCCCGATAACGACGTAGTCGCGCAACTCCTCGAGGGTGATTCCTCCTCCGTTCACCTTGACGGTAACATCAGAGGGAATTCCATCGAGGGTGATTCCTCAGGGTTTCCCTTGGTGTCAGTCACACAGATACTTTGGTTACTATGACTGAACACTGAACCATGATACTAAAGACGGGTCGGCCCTGAGGGGTACACGCGCGAGCTTAATTGCGAGTGATGTGGACTCGGGTGGACCTGGAGGGTGCCCGAGAGTTGAACACGAGGCGTGGCCAGGCATTCTTAGCCCTTGCCGCAAGTCCTCGAGACGGGGCGACGGGGTCACATCGATCGTGAGTCTCTGCTCGTTACCGCGCGCTCCTAAACCACTAAACGGTTTGGATATTTGATCCGAGGGGCCTCTGGCCTGATAGCACTAACCATCACGTGGGCATAGTAAGGGCGTTCTGCGTCGTATAATTCAGCCGGAGCTTAATGGACGTCAGCGATTGAGCGGCGCGCGCCAAGTTGGACTGGTTACACAACTGCGCTTGTATTAAGGGGTTGCTAGGTCTGCTCTCGGCCGTGAACGTAACGTGCAGGAGTTCCCGGGGCACTGGCCCAAGACCCCTGGGGGCATAGGTTTAGTCCGGCATGCTGACCTCTCTGTTAATTATTTGGTCGGGTTGCGGCGTATCGTTTGGCCGAGGCCGGGCATGACCCAGAAAAGTGTGTCCGACCGGAGTTAATCGAGTGTGGTGGGTAAGTTGGTGCACCCCTGCAGGGAAGAACTAATCTATCGATAGTCTTTCCTACGGTAACGGACACTCGGAGTTGTATCCCGATCGGTACAACTAGAACTTGAGATGAAATGGATAGTACGGCTCTGGGATTGCTTTCTCGCAGGGAGTCGAGGAAGGATCTCTGGCCGAGGTTGATGACACTACTACTACCTTTCATTATGTTATTCTACACTCTCCTTATGCTGCAAGACTGATGAAGATGATGAAGATGCTAGTCTTCGATAGGACTAGGCTTTCCCCCACTAATCTGGCATTTCTGCAGCCCAGTCCACATATACAGCCTCCTTTGAAAATGTTGCATATGTAGTGTAGATCCTTGCTTGCTGAGTACTTCGGATGAGTACTCATGTTTGCTTTATTTTCTTTTTCTCCCCATATCCATTTGACGCCGCCAGATGACAGATCCCCTGAGATAGCAGCCCCCGTCGATGACTACGGCTACTACTACTACCCTCCCGGCGAGTACTACTACGAGGAGCCGACAGACGACCAGGAGTATGATTCGGAGGGTCCTAGGCAGGAGGCCTACGCCTTTCGATCGTAGAGTTTTATTTTGCCCCGCCTTCATAAAGGCTTATCTCTATTTCTGTAATATATCTGTACCCAGATATCTGATGCTTCCGCTGACACTTGTATGCCATCGAGCTATGTATTCGAGCCCTCGAGGCCCTGGCTTGTAATATAAAGCTTGTATGACTTTATTTATGTTTTAGAGTTGTGTTGTGATATCTTCAAGTGAGTCCTTAGTCTTGATCGTGTGCATTTGCGTGTATGTTTAGTGCACGATTAAGCCGGGGTCGTCACAGTCTGCTTTAGAGAGGAGCTCGAATGAGCTACCGCGCCGAGGTTTATAAACCAGTGCGGGCGCCCTTCGCTGGGCGAGGTGGGACTAAATATCCACCACACTGCGCCGTGCCAGGAACAGGCCTTTAGTCCCGGTTGGCGGCTCCAACCGCGACTAAAGGCCCCCTTTAGTCGCGGTTGGAGCCACCAACCGGGACTAACCAGGCCAAGCGGCGGGAAGCCCAGGCCTTTAGTCCCAGTTGGTGGCTCCAACCACGACTAAAGGTACCCTTTAGTCGCGGTTGGAGCCATCAACCGGGAGTAAAGGTATTTCTATATAAGCGGGGACTTGAAAATCTTCAGAACTCCATCTCGTTTCCATCGTCTTCCTCCCCCGACGCCACCACACACCTCGACGACGCCGAACCAGGACGCCACCAGGCTGCCGCGCGCCGCTGTCTCGCCTCTCCCCCAACGCCCGTGCTCGTCGCCTTCCCCGACGCCGGCACCTCCTCCACGATCCCCGACGCCGAACGCGCCCTCCTCCCCGAGCCCCGAGGCCGCACACGCCGTCCTCCCCGAGCCCCAATGCCGCCCGCGCCTGCCGTCCTCAACCTCGCCCGCTGCCCGTTGCCCGCTGTGAGCTCACGCCCCCCGCCTCCGCGGCGATTTTTTTACACTAGTTTTTTATACAATGTATATATACGTGAATGTTTTAGATGTTCTATTTGGATGTTTTAGATATTTTAGTTTTTTTTCACTAGTTTTTTTATACAATGTATGTATATATATATGTATTGTAGATGAACGGTGAAATTTACAATGTATGCATGAATGTTTATTATACAATGTATGTATATATATATGTATTTTAGTTTTTTTCACTAGTTTTTTATATTTATAGAAAAAAGTTGCATAGAAAAAAGTTGACCATGTATTAATAATATTTTAATGTTAATATATATCTTAATGTTGTATTTGCAAAAGTTTGTCATGTATTTGCAAAATCAAGTGAAAAAGAATTACAAAAATCACAATCAAGCATTTAAAAAATGTTAAATTTGCATAGAATTTGTTCTCGACGTCTACGATGCCCGGCCTGCATCCTCGTCGTCGACTCGTTCGCGATGACGTCCTGCTTCAGAGGCGCCATGTCCGGGACTGGGCTCCGCCGTGCTGGCACTAGGAGGTGCTACCTTCCGGGGCGCGCAGCTTGGTGAGGAACCGGGCTCCCGTCGTCGACCCGGAGCTTCTTTGGTGGCGTTTGCGTGGGCCACTTTCGGTGCGGAGGCAGCCGGCCCCGCCGGAGGTATTACGTCGCCGTGTCAGGGAGGGGGACGAGCACGTCCGTCGCTACTTGGCTGCGTTGGACATCAGGTTCTCCAATACCTGGCAGGTTCTTCAGGAATCTCACCCGAGCTATGATCCTGTGATGGTTCCTTCTCTTTGGGTGTCCACCGCCCGCGCCTCAGGAACCGCAAGTGAACTAGATTATTCGATAATATTCGATCTGTATTAGCTAGTGATGTATTCGAGATAATATTCGAGACGATGTATTCGAGATTATATTATTCGATAATATTCGAGACGATGTAATCGAGATTATATTCGATGATGCATATTAATTATCTGGATTATTCGAGATGTATATATTAGTGATATTATTCGAGATGCATATTATCTACTATGATTCAGTTTTTCCTTATTGATTGCATGCATTCTAATTTGAATACTAAATTGTTTTATCTTTCTTCTGTATTAGTTAAATAAAAGCTATGGACAATACCGGCAGAGAAGGAGAAAAGACTCTGTTCGACATCATACGCTCCCCGAGCCCAGATGATGACGGCTCGCAATATCTGAACAATTCCAGTCAGGGTATCATGTTTGATGAAGACGAATGAATAGATGAAGGCCACAACAATGATGACGAAAGAAATGTTCTTCAAATAACAAAGACCGGCGAAGTATATTTATTATATAAGCCATCCGGTGATCATTACATATATTAATTGATTTGTGTGTGTGTCTATATATATATATATATATATATATATATATATATATATATATTAACGAATCGATCTTTCTTCTTTTAGCCCTCCGGATCGAGCAAATCTTCTACATGCAGCAGGATAGTTCGAGGCCCGGCCAAAAAGTTGCAGGCTGGCGTAAAGTACAACATCGATGCCATCAAACCAAATGGCGAACCGCTTGAATCTAAGAAGAATGCGAACAAGCTCATTCGTCAATGCGGAGTTATTGTCAGGGACCAAATCCCGATCACCGTTCAAGAATGGAAAAAAACCAGCAAAGGGAGATCCAGATGTTACTTTTGTCTCCGAAAGAGCAAAAGATCTGCTTTGAGAATCGCTCATATCACATTTCACCCTACCAGATCGTTTGACAGATGTAGATCTGGAGAAAGTCAAGAAGAGTGCTCTTAAGAAGATGGCGATAGCATTCAACAACCACAAGAAAAATATATGGGCCGCGTACGTCAGAGCAGGAAAGCAGACTCCAAAATACAAGGGAACACTGGAGAAGGCAAGAGATCACTGGGACGCTTTTGTGAAGTTCAAGGAATCGGAAACAACTCAGGAACGGTCAAGAAAAAACAAGATTAATGCTGCAAAAAAGAAGTGGCACCATATCTGTGGCCAGGTGGCTACGAGGTGGCCCGGCCTAAGTGGGATATCGCTGAGCAAGAGATGATTGCCGCAGGGGTCACTCCAGTTACATTGAGCTGGCCCGAAAGGTGCAGGACTTGGTTTTATGCGCACGGGGGGAAGTTGGACCCAAAGACATGGCTGGTTTTGGAGCGGGCAAGTCTTAAAGAAGCCTCCGACGGTTTACTTCTTGCAATAGAAGAGGCTCATACGGGGGTATTCACGCCCAACAGAGAGAACGACGAGCTTACACGCGCCCTGAAGAATCCTGAACACCCGGGAAGAACACGAGGCAAAGGCGTTGTTCCGTGGTTTGAGGGGTTTGCGGGTTGGAATGCCGATTACAGAAGCCGTGCGAGAAAGAGGCAGCAGGAGGAGGAGAAGAGGGAGCTAGAGGAGGAGAAGAGGAAGGAGGAAGCAGATCGCCTTCAACTGATAGAATCAAAGCACGTGGAGTTGGAACGCGCTTTCAGGCGACAGCAGGAGCAGATCGACTCACTTAGCCAAGAAAGGGCGTCTCAGCTGCAGCAGCAAGCAGATCCAGCATTGGATAGCACCATCCCATCTATGCCGAGAAGCAACCTGGGTTCCACCCAGGCCGATGATGCACTGCTGGCTAGATACCCTATGGATGATATCAAAGATAGGACTACTTGTGAGCTACACATGAAAGTGAAGAACATATCCATGAAGGTGGCAGACGGCTATGCTTTAACAAATCCCCCTGAAGCAACCTTCCATTGTAATCCGATTCCAGCTGGCTATGCTCGTGTCGGGGTTGATGAAGTGATGTTAGGATATTACGAGCTAGAGCTTGACATTCCTGGAGTTGACGAGGAGCGCACACTGGGAGAGGCCATACATCGTATCATTCTATGGAAAAAGGATTGCATCGTCTTTCAAAGGCCACCGACTCCTGCTGCAACAAGTCCGCCACCACGTCAGCCGACTCCTCCTCCTCCAAGTCCCGCGCCGCGTCAGTCGACTCCTGCTCCTCCAAGTCCGGCACCGCGTCAGTCGACTCCTCCTCTTCCAAGTCCGGCACCGCGTCAGCCGACTCCTCCTCCTCCAAGTGCGGCAGCGCGTCAGCCGACTCCTCCTCCTCCAAGTCCGGCACCGCATCAGCCATCTCCGCCGCCTCAGCAACAGCGGAAGAGAGGCGCCGCACCTACGGCGGCTAGCGGTACAACATGCAAGAAATACAAATATGGTCCAAGCCTCAAGCCTCTTCCAAAGTTGCCTTACGACTATACTGAGGAGGAAAATGCGGCCATAGTGGATGCCGAAGTTCAGGCCCATTTTGAACCGAACCCGCGCCGCCGCCGCCAAAGGAGAAAGTACCTGAGAAAGTCATACAACACTTTATTGATAATGCTCAACCTGTTGTGAAGCATAGGGACTCAGACTATGTACGCTCTATCAAGAAGTTATATCGTGCACAAAAAGAGAAGGAGTCGAGCTCGAGCTCGAGCCAAGCAGTTGGCAAAAAAAGCGGGAAAAATGTTCCCCAGCTGGGAGAACAGGCAATGCAATCGATCTCCCCGCTCATTGTACAACCACATGGGTGTACCGCCGATCAGCTGGTAATAACCAACGATCATAGAAGGCAGGCTAAAGAGGCCGGTGTCACTGTTCTACAACTCCTAGGCATCGAGGAATTCCAAACATTTACATAGGAGGAATTAAAATGGAAATTTGTCCGCGGGCAACCTCTGGTCAAGCCTGAGGAGATCCCGCTTCTATCAACAAGAATGTATCAATTGCATGAGTGGTACCTGAGAGAAGTAAAGAACGGGCGAGAGTCCCTCATGGTGAAAGTCAAGGAAGTGCATTAATTCCATGCAAAAGATTTGTGGGTTGAGTTTGAAGAAATGTTTCAGTTATTGAATCAAGACGCACTCGACAAATCTATCGTCAGTTGCTATTGTCTATAAGTGATTTATTTCTGTAATTTAAGTCTCTAGCTAGCTGTGCTCGTTCATTACCTTTAATTATCCTCACTATATTCTTTTCTGTGGTATTATGCAGAATGAAGATGTATGAAATGAAAAGAGGTGGACGCTATGGCATTGGGTTCAATGACCCAAATACCATTAATCAAGAGACATGGTCACAAGAATGGTCGAGAAAAGACACAGAGAAAAGCTTGCTACAGTTTTTGAAGCGACTAAACACCCAACCAGAAATACTACTTCCTTACAACTTCGGGTGAGTGACACTGTCTTGTACTACAAATTCTGTTTTTGCTTACTAGATGTTGATAAGTAGTGTAGTTGATGAGTTATGCACATGCCCGCTTAATTATACAAACGTGTGCGCATGCAGTTTCCACTGGATCCTGCTAGTCATTGAAGTTGATGAGGGAAAAGTTCAAGTACTGGACTCACTATACAAAGAAACATCCGAATACGCAATCGTGAGGGGGATGATCGACAGGTAATTTCAATCATTATCGCACTATGTCGGCCTCTTTAGTTTATTTCCTGATATCAACTAATTAATAACTCCTTTATTCATTTTCTTTGCCGGCGGGCAGGGCTTGGCAAAAGTTCATCAAAGAGGTTGAAGGCGAATGGAAACAACAGCTGAAATGGGTGCGACCCAAGGTAATTAATTAAGTAGTACTAGCTAGCTACGTCCGTGCATCTCTTTAATACTAGTTTCAATACCATTATCATACTTGATTAATTATTATCTGATTGAATTCTATTCTCGTAAAGGCCATGAGGCAGGCGCCGGGAAATAATTTATGTGCATACTACGTTTGCAAGAACATTCGCATGATGACGTCCGAAAGGACCAAAGATGATAGACAACTTTGGTACATTTGCCAGAACACTATTCATAATTTTTACATCATTATCTAATATATATACACACAACTAATACATTCATATTGATCTCCTTCTTTAAAGTTGATGGAGATGCGGGATACGCTCCTACCAACGGATCGCGTACGAGTAATTCAAGAGGAAATATCGGGATTTTTGCTCGACCAGGTCATACATCCCAAAGGAGAATATCATTACACCTAATGCCTCCATGTAATGATCCGCAAATTGTAGAAGAAATTGTATATACCAAATTGTATATATATATTTTACCCTACTATATATGTGTGTGTGTATGTGAATGGTCGTACGAGAAATTCGATGATATATATATGATCGGTTCTACGAGAAATTCTATTTATATATATGCATAACGTGTACAGTATGTAGTAGGGTAAAATATATTTCAAATGAAAAAGAATTAAATGAAAAACACAAAATTAAAAGGAAAAATAAACCATAATTCATAAACCCCTAATCCTTTTAGTTCCGGTTAGTGTTACCAACCGGGACTAAAGGTTCCCCAGCCACCGGCGCCGGCTCGTGCCACGTGGTGGGCCTTTGGTCCCGGGCTGTGTTGAACCGGGACTAAAGGGGGTGGAGGGCTTTAGTCCTCACACTTTAGTGCCGGTTGCTGAACCGGCACTAAAGGCCTTTACGAACCGGCACTGAAGCCCTGTTTTATACTAGTGTATACACACACAGAAACTAGGTAGGTTTGGCAGGGATGTTTCATACTTACATGTGCGGCACGAGCTAGCTAGGGCACATGCACCGCCAAATAGATGTATAGCAAAGCTAGGTGAATGAATGAACGCATCAACCGCCATTTTGCCCCCCACGAAACAGACAAAAAAACAAGCGAAGCACAGCAGAGCAAAGAAACAAGTCACCGCACTGTCATCGTCGTTGCGCTCCGATTTACTGCATACACTACACGGCCTGCCAACCCGTGACATCCACCAAACATATGTGCATGCATGTACGTAGCACCCACGGGCCACCGCTGGCAAACGTTTCACGCTTAGGTACAGGAATGCGTCTTATTTGGATATGTGTGATGCATGACTTCTTAATCAAAATATAGAAACGGCTCCCTCAAGAAAAATGAAGGTACAGGATTGAGCTATGTTGGGAAGATCATCATGCGTCCATGCATGCATCCATTCCCATCTCTGTGCCTGTGTGTTTGTCACGCTAGCTCGGCGCAGCACAGCACATGCATGAAGCATGCAGCACTTCACCCTATCACAAGATGCATGCAAAAGAATTACTGTACAATGTTTTACAAGATGCATTGCTACTGTGTTGCTGCAAATCTAAAACGACACGTTCAAATCTGTGTGTGTGTGTGTGTGTGTGAACACGATCGAGCCCAATGACGCAAGAAACAACTACAAGGTTAGTTTTACCGTCCCGTTCGAAGATGCATGCGACCGAAAATCCGAACAACACAGCCGAGACATCACTACTCTACTTTACCCCTGCAGCCAGGGGAGCAGATGCTAGGCACAACGCTGGAATCTCCCTTTTCTTCCCCACCAAAATCCTTTACCCGTATGCTCACATGGGAAATAACATTTACAAGCACGACACTTTTCTCTCGAATCAAAATATCAAATCAATCAGCCAGAAAGGAAATCAAGTTAAATGATGAGATGCCTACGGAGCAAGAAACAACAACAGGTTCAGGTTCAAACGCAACAACAAATATGCTCCACCAGGTAGCAGACAAGAATCCCCCGGCAGGGCACCGCACCGGGCTATGACTAGGAGACTGGACTTTGCTTGGCCACTGCCCTATTCTAGAGCAGCGCGCATCACACACGATTTATAGTACCTACAGCCGGACTAGACAAATCCGAACCCTTAAACACCTATGGACGCGCCCGCGGGCAATGCGTGGTCAGTTCTTAAATTTGCTCACCTGTATCCGGATAGCTCATACTAAAAATCTGAAATCCATTCAAAAGGATGCAAAGGATAAAATCCACGTACTACTACGTAGATCAACTACCCTAATCCTCGTCGGAGATGTCCACTATCTTCGTGTCTGTCTCCGGGTACATAGGCAGCAGCCGCAACTTCGGCTCCTTCACGCCGGCCTCTGCGCTTCAACCTCATCGAAGAGCGCGTCGATGGCTGCCGTTCCTGTCGGGAACTGTCGGTTGGCCTCCACATAGGCCTCATCCTGGATGAACTCCAGGATGGCTTACTGCTCTGCCATCTTGTCCGCTTGGGCGATGGCGAACTCCGCCTTCGTGTGCTCCATGTTGAAATACGGAGCTGGCGCCAGCTCCTGCTGCTCCGCCTCGTCCTCCTTCGGATGCGCCACCACCATCGGAGCAGGCTGCTGCTCCTCCCCCCCCCCCCCCCCCCTCCTCCTCCTCCGGCTACGACAGGCCGACACGACACTTCCTCCCAAAAAAGAAGAATTAACCGGTCTCCTGCTTGATCTGGTACCCGACGCTCCGTCGTTAGCATAGCATACGTGGTTTTCTTCTGCCAGACCATGGCGAAACCGGAGAGCGTGGGAAGAACGGCGGGGCGGGAGAGAGGAGGTGGATGGGCTAGGGCTGGCGGCATGAAGAGGCAGGAGGTGGGTGGGCTAGGGTTGGGCACTCGGGCCGGCTTAAATAGCCGGATTTGGCCTCGGGTGGCGAGCCAAAGGGAAGCCACGCGGCATTCACACCCCCCATCGGAGGAGACGACCATCGGACCGCCGGGTTTTCGGGCGATTCCGTGTGACCCCATCATCAGTCCGACGTGGCGGACACGCCCGGACGCCCCATATCCGCCCATTATTTGGCCTAGATATGAGGGGTGCCGGTCAGGCCGGACGTTTGAGGCCCGTTTGAGACGTCCGTCTTGGTTGAATTTTTGTGACCGATTAGTTACCGGGTAGTCCGTCCGGACGTTTGAGACCAGTTTGGGGTGCACGGCTGTAGATGCTCTTAACCCAGCTTTTATGCTTATAGACTAGTAAGATGGGAGAAAATAAAGTAGACTAGTCAACGCGCCTATGTGGTATTTTTTTTTTTGCCAAGTCGGCTCTTGGAGCCCGGTCTCATCTATCAAAAACGTCCTCAAAACGGACCAAGACGCTGATCGGTGTTATATGCAAAGAGATTGCCGTAGATATGAGCTAGAAAGAGGTCAGCCCAGCCGTGTCCTTGAGAGTACCATTTGCCATGCGTGCAATTGGGCAAAGACCAGACCAGCAAATACACTTTACGGATGTTATATTCTGCATGGGGTTAGTGGTAACTAGGAGGCAACGGGAAGGGTCCAAAACCGTCTTTCTAGAGTGGTCATTACAAACATGCACAAACTTTTATCCATCCATGAATCCATTGAAAAGGGTTCCAAACTCACCTCTCAACTTTGTGACTTCTCCCTAAACTAAAATATTGTAAACTATAAACATCCATCCCCTCATTGTCAGCACTAGTCTCTACCAGTAGGCTAATAGCACCAATTTCATTTTTCAATTGATATTTGTTCCTAACAGTGCTGAGCTGCTTGCCAGAGTGGATCCTCTGCGGCTGAGCTGAAGCCACGCTCTAACCTCTGGCTGCACTTTCCCTTCCTTTCTTTCCTTTCTTTCCTTGCCAGATACGAGACTAGTAGTTGTTCATCGTTCACTGAATTGAAGTGGGCTCCTGTGATAGCCAACTAGCTGCTATACTTATCTTGATGTATTTGCGAAAAACACCTGTGAGCATCGCTCCACGCGTATCCATGCAAATACTGGTAAATTAGAAGAAGAAAAAAAGAAAATTTACTCCCTTTTGATCCATATTACTTGCTGCTAGTTTAGTACAAAGTTGTACCTATTTTAAAATTTTAGGTGTTATACTTGGTCGATCATTCTACTTAGAGACGAAGTTTCATGAAGAAATGACACCTAGGATTTTCCGTAGTGAAGAAAATACAATCTGGCGTTAATACTTCTTTAAACAGTGTTTTTGAGCGTACCTTTGCTCTCTTTTTTTTTCCCAGTATGTCATGGATGTCATTTCTTCTTGAAACTTTATACGCAAGTGGTATACTAGTCGGGCATGTATGTTTTTTTATTTTTGACTTTTTTCTTCTGAATTTACTGTTTGTAAGGGCTTCCCGGGGAACCATGTTAAGAAATCCACATCCTGGCGTATTTGTCCATATATATTCTGGTCTTGATTTCTAGTGTGCATTTTTTTTTTTGAAAAGAAGGAAGACCCCCGGGCCCCGGCCTCTGCATCTGGGTGATGCATGCAGCCACTTTATTAATTTTTCACGAAGACCTTACAAAGTAATACATCTGTAAGTTTGAAGCCATCGTTCTGGCAACATCTGTCACTACTCCTATCCACTTGATGAAGGGGTGCTGATAGTCCGAGTGTAATACCAAATAGACCTCGCAGCAAGCCTAACATCTAGAACCGAAGGCCCCAACCAAGTCACTGCCAGGTCTGGGGCACACACCGGTCCGGCACACTCTCAGAGGCCGCCGCCGCCGTCTTCCACCGATCCATCTTCAGATCATTTGCCGACGCATCGACCTTGCGAGGCCTACCATCGACGTCACCACGACGCCAGATAGCTCCAACCTCCTGCGTGAGTCCATCTACACGCATCGAACGCCGAGACTCCACTGCGCCACGCCGCCGAGATCTGTCGTCTTCGATGCGGAGGAGGAAACACCGATCCACCTCTGGGCTCATCGCCGGCCACCTGCAGCGATGCCGTGCAAGTCCAGCCCCGGGAAAGCACGCAGGGAATCACAATCTTCAAGACGACACCCTCAGGAGGGGAAGGGACGTGTCACGCCATCGTCTGATCCTGCACCGCAGGTCCTAGGCTTTCACCCGAAGAAAGTGACCCGAGAGCAGAGGAGGTCGGAGAGCTGCACGATGGCCCCCAGGAGGAGAGTGACATCCGCAGATGCCGCGTCGTCGGCTTTCGCCCGGAGCAACCCTACCTCCGCACCCTGGCGCTGCTGGAAGAGGATGGGGGAACCCCAGCGCCGCCAGCATGCTGGCCCAAGCACCTCCTGCGCGGCGGCGGCGCCACCACCACGCACGACCACAAACCTCACCGTCGGTTGAAGCTAACGGGCCAGATCGGCCGAGCCCGCCACGGCCAGATCTGAAACCTCTAGACGCCGTCGCGTCGAGGCAGCCACGAGCAATCGGCAGCCCATCACCCGCGAGAGGATGAGGACGCTGCGCCGGGCAGCCGCCACGCCGGCCAGAGACGCCGAGGACGAGTCTCCCACCACCATGGGCTCACGCCGGCAATCAAGGTCGCCGCGTGCGCGGAGATCCCCGCCGCCACCGTCCTCCGGCGCGGGCTTTGCCCGGCAGACTCATCCGGCGGCGGCGGGAGGAGGGCGCGCTGTAGAGGGGGGCGGCGGCGGCGCACTAGGGTTCCCCCGAGCCGCCCTGGGGAGGACGCGGGGGTCGGGAAGAGATCAGTTTCTTTTGGGGTTCCCTTCAAGGTCTCTACTGAGGCATCATTTCTAGTGTGCATGCCGACCAATATTGTTACTTTGCTCTTTGTTTTATATATACCCACTGATTTAATTTGTCCATTTTCTACTCCGGCTGCAGAGATTCATAGAACCTGCCTAGCTAGACATGTGTGAACAAGGCATATGATTTTCATCGTGGACTCGACGAAACGGCCGTCTTCTGCAAAGTTACGATCTCCAACCAACCCAGAGAGCCAGGCAGGCGGTCATGGCTGGGGTGCGTGCCACTGGGTGCTTGTGAGAGAGAGTGAGACCCATCACCCATGGCCAGCTACATGTATGGCCATGGCGATGAGCAGTCCGCATTCTTGTCCATGTTCTTGCTCTACTGCTACTCCAGCAGTCCGCCCGCATGGTTCGTGCATGTTGCCGGTTCCCTCGCTCCGCTCCAACTCGCTTCAGAATTCAGCAGTGGTATTATTGTTTTCTTGGTGGATTGGGAAGTGTGTGCTGCGTGCCAAGTTTTCTGCAGTCCAAGGAAGTTTGCTCAGTCACCCACCTCTGATTTTGTGCGTATCTTTTGTGGTTTCGAGGGAGGAGAAAAATAAGCAATGCGATGAGTACTTTGCTTGTTTATAGTACGACTACTCTTGTGGTTTTCCAACCATGATATTTTTTTCTTTAGAACTCAAGATATGCTATATAGTTTGACACACTACCTCAGTCCCCAAATACAAGGCGTATAAATCCAATCAAAAAGTCAATTCTTTCCGAGATCAAATATATAGAAGAAAATATCAGCAACTACAATACTGAATAAATAGATCGTGATATTGTCTATCTTAATAGTTTTGTATATATACTTGGTCAAACTTATAAAGTATTCACTGTTTCACTAAATTTATATGCCATCTATTTGAGGATGGAGGTAGCACATGAGATCGTAAGGGCATCTCGTGACCCTTAAACCACCCGCATCCGTCGACGCAAACCATCCAACGCTCCATCGGTCCGTGGACCTGTCTGGACGTCCGTTTTTCCCCAAACCGAAAGCAAACTGGAGGGGCAGGGCGGGCTTTGCGGGCGTTCGGACCACTGCCACGCATGCGTCCGACACCCCGGTCACACCCAAAACTCTCTCTCCCATGCCTACCATCTCCACTGCGCGTTCATGCCGCTCGAGGAGTGCCAGCGTCGCATTCATGCCGGCCCAGAGAGGACATGACCTCTTCTGGTGCAGTCACTGAAGGGCTGCGTAGGCTAAGAGCGCCGCCCATGCCGCATCTAGGTCTCCGGGCCTGTTCAATGCTAGAGTGACATGAGTGGACGGGACGAATATCTACTGCACTCAAATCGGCAGCCCATCCATCTGCATGTCGGCATTAGACATGCACGTCGGCCGAGAGACCCACTCTGATTAGGGCATTGACCCCCTCTCGCCTAGACGACACCCGCTATTTAAAAGAGGCCACGCCCGACACAAACCACACCACACCACCGCCCCGCTTCACATCCTCCTCTGTGCACCACCTCCACCATGACCGGAAGCTCTAGCGTGTTGTGCGACGCCTCTTGACGGAGCACAAGCACGAGCAGGTTGCCCTTGCGGCCGACTGGTAGGGCAACCGTGCGAGGCAGTTAGAGGACGGCCTACTTGCCAGCTCTCGGAGGTTTCCGACAATGACTGGACGATGGAGGCGGCCTCCGACAACGAGTCGGCGGCCCTTCCTGTGTCGTTCCATGTTGACATGACCATGAAGTAGGTGTAGGCGTGCTTCAACGCCGCCATGGGGAGTAGCAGCCGGAACTGCATCTGATATCGGTGTTTCGGCAGCCACAGAAGGAGCAGCGATACGACCTCTCCCTTCTCGAGTAGCACCGGATGGCGGAGGGCCAAATCTACGGCGAACTCGCGACCGAGGAGGCCGTGGCGTCCATGGCTGCGGGGAACCCCAACTTCATCGCTTAGCAGAGTGCATTTGCACGAGGCCGTGCACGCTTGTGTCAGTTGGCCTATTTTGTTTTGTTTTTTGGATTTCGCTCCTAGTTGGTGCCGGTAGGATTATTCCCACATGCATGCGTGCATCATGGCTAATTCGGTTGGATGAGCAACCAACAATGCATTCGACACACCAAATGATTAGCAAGCACATGTAGGGTACCACATGCATGTAGGTGTGTATAAATCCATGGAGTCGAACGTGCACGTACAAAGTGGATCGAGACACAACAGGCACTCGAGAAGTAGCACTGCTCATGCATGCGTACACAAAAGCGAGACACTCCACATGCACAAGAGAGCTTCGCTTACTTGTCACCGCGACACCGCTCATGCATGCACACTAGCTAGTACACTAGTTGCTGTTATCACCACGTGCAAGTATATATGTGTACGTACGTAGGTGCAGCAAGATTGAAGATTGATGGATCGATGGGCCGAGCGTGATAGGAAGTAGGAACGGACGGCACATCCCGAGCAGCCAAGAAATGCCATACGCATACGGCCATGCACGCGTGGCCCCTTCTTCCTCTTGCAGGTCCTAGCTAAGCTACCCTGATTGTTCCTTTCACATTCCTCTCTCTCGCTTTCCCTGTGTTGTCTGTACCCCTGCCTCTAAGGGCATCTCCATGGCCGGCATTCAAAATGGACACATTTTTTTGTCCGTGGACTAGTCCGGACCAATTCGTGGTCAGTGATGTGGGAGCAGGCCATCTAACACTGTCCTCTAAACTTTTGCTTATTTTTTTTAAGTCCACGAGCTCAGAATAACAACAAATCAAATCGTCGATGATTGATTTTTTTTTTCAAATACGATAGTAGTTCTCATTGAAACATTACAATCCAACAAAGTTTTCAAATAAAATAGTTCAAACTTGAATTCAATTAGCACATATGTTCTAGTTGTCCCCTTTAACAGCCCACAGATGCTCAATTAAATCTTTCTTGAGCTGCTCATGAATTGCTCAATGCCGAATTTGTTGATGCATTTGAACAAACTCATCAAACACGTCCGGATTCAGATGTGAAAGTTGGATAGGATCACCCATGTTCTCAAATTTTCAGACCTGCGGCAACATCTTCACCCTCACCCTCTACTATCATGTTATGCATTTTTTGACGTCACTATCATCCACAACATGTTGTGCATGATCGCACAACATTTCATCACCTTCCATAACATCTTCGGACCTCATTGTTTAGAAGATCCATGAATAACTGCAAAATGGGTCTCGAGCACTCCGAATGCCCTCTCCATATCCTTTCTAGTTCAATCTCGTCTTTGGGCAAAGTGAGATCTTTTCTGACCAACTGGCTTAGAGATGGTCTTGACGAAGGTATCCCACGGAGGATAGATACCATCAAACAGATAGTAGCCCATGTTGTACTAATGCCCACTGATAGGATAGTTGAAAGGTGGAGCTTGCCCTTCAGTCAACCTAGCAAGCAATGGAGATTGCTTCATCACGTTGATGTCATTGTGAGACCCTGACATGCCAAAGAAAGCATGCAAAATTCGAAGATCGTGTGATGCAACTGCTTCAAGAATGATGGTGGACTTCTTAACATGACCCTGATATTGCCCTTGTTCTTCCTTTTTCAGTTCATGCAGTCAAGAGATCCGAGCAAACGTGGCCACCCTCTTGCTTCAGACAATGTCACGAGCCTCTCGGTGTGTGCAACTGTTGGTTCGCTCAAGTACCGAGGTCCAAACACCTGGATCACCGTAGTACCAAATCTGACCATGACGTCTCTGCAAGTGCTCTCAGACATTCGGAGGTGCTCATCCCACGAATCTGCGGACCTGCTATATGCAAGCATCTGCAATGCAGCCATACACTTCTGGTAACCAGAGAATCCGATCCTTCGTATGACATCCTTCTTCAATATGAAATAGTCATCGTACGACCAGACGCCAATGTAGAGGTGATCGAAGACATTTTTCCTCATCTGAAAGCGCCGGCAAAAATTGTCCATGAATAGGGCATCGGGGGCAAAGTATTCGTCCATCAGTGTCAAATGCCTCTAGGCCCTGTTCCAATTCAGCACTCGATGAGCCTTGATCAATCCCTTGAAATGGAGAACATGATCTTCCGCATGCTCCGTGTCTGGAAAGACCGCCTACATCATTGCCATTTCATCCGCATAATCCTCCTCGTCGACGATTCAATGTAGTGCTTGTATATCTAATCCATGTCAATCCGTTGCCTCAAAGAAGTGACAAAAAAAATAGCATGGACATTTCATTAGGGGCGAATGGTACCTGCGCGGACGAGAGGTTTGGACCGGCGTCAGATGACAAGTGGTGTGGTGATTGGGTGTAGCGGTGGAGGTCCCCGAGGTCTGGGAAGGGCATGGCGGGCATCCGGGGTGGTAGAGCGGCGTCGACGGCGACGAAGGAAGCGGATGCAAACGCGGGGTCCGGGCAGGATCCTGGGTGTCATTTTGGATAGGCCGAGAGAGTCGGAGTCCTACGTGACGGCGGCCCAGACTGCCGCAAAGCCCCCTAATTTACTACTTCTTGTTTGCGTCAAAACGGACAACCGAACTGATTCGCGGACCAACACGAAACAAACGTTGGATAACAAACTACGCCCAAACAACGTGATCCGGATCGGATGTGCGCGATTTAAGAGTCCGTTTTAAAGATGCCCTGATGCTAATGCTAATGCTAGCAACCAGTACCAATTAGCTATAGCCTAGAGCTATAGTTGGTCGAAGAACCAAGATTCCCCGGAGTTGTTGGCTGGGAGAAAAACATCTCTCTAGCTAGCTACTACTAGATTCTCCCGCGCACAATTATGCTTGCTCGTGTGGTGTGGATACACATAGCGCTTGAACACTCTGATTAATAATGGTGTTTTGTAGCTAGCCGGCTTGCTAATTTGTCTCCTCTCTCTCCTATCTGTTTCTCTCTCTCTCTCTCTCTCTCTCTCTATGTAGGAGGAAGCAGGGCCAGGCCGGAAGGTGGTGGATGCAAGCGTCCAAACACGTCAAAAGGTGGCCGGGCCGGACCGACCAGAACCGCCGCGGTTTCCGCCGGATAGCTCCATACCGCCGGCTTCTCCCTCGTCTCATCTGCGCTGCGCCGCGCCGACAATATTTCTCTCTGTGTGTCTTATCTGTTTTATTATGTCGCTCTCTCGCCGGGTGGGAGATTCCCGCAGGCTTTTCTCTCATCGATCCATCCGTCCGTCTCCGCACTGGGAAATGGGCTTTGCTGGGCCGGGCCGGGCCGGGCACGGGCAAAAATGTACGTACCCAGCCTCACTGTCAACGTGTGTACGTACGCTCGCCGAGGGGTGGCGTTTTGCTTCCGATACACACAGTTAATAAATTAGAAAAAGAACTTAACTTCTTATATGTGTCCATTCTAGTGCTTGCTGTTCGTAATTTTTTTAATGAAACAAAGAATTTATACTTTCTTTATACAAAAAGCCAGTGTTCTGAAATAACAAAATAATAAATAACAGAAGGCATCTAACTTGTTTTTGAACACACCTTGATAATTATTTCTACACATACATTTCGAGGCAACCAAGAATATAATAGATACTGATCATTTTTACATATTTTTACATTTAAAAAACATTATGCATTAAGGATCATATATTTCCGAGAGTCAAATTAAAGATCCGCGCCGATTATTTTGATGCTTCATAATTCATACCAATACATACTTAATGCTTCATACCAGCTATATACAATAACACTATAATAATACAATTAAATTGTTTATGTGATTAACCTATTAAAAAGTTGGTTAATGTTTCCACTCAACTCCTTTTATCCTATCTTTGATAACCCATAATTCTCATTTATACTAGTAAATTCAGATTAGTATTATTACACTTCTCTTTCATCGTTTGTGTCATTATCACATAATCAACTCCAGTATTTCCAAGTTAGTGTTTTAACTTTTTATTTGGTTACCACTGTTATAATAGTATGCCACCTTATTTAATTAATATTTATGTTTACTAAAAGTATTAAAATCTTGTTTGTATTGTTTACCCAGTGCTCTACCTTGTTTTTACAATTAACCAAAACTCTTAAAATTTATACCACAAGTCGAAACAAAGTGAAAAATTATATATTTATTTAATGTTGAAAATGTTTGTGTTATTTATTTTTAGTAATACTCGAACTCGTCCCATAGTGGAATCAAACTTGGCAAGGCCGCGTGAATCAGTGCAGGCCTACATAACCGAGCTAGGCTCGGTTCTTGTTATTTATGAGTAGTACTCATATAATTATATAAAGCATTTTTATTTTGTTTATTAGTTATTTTAACTAAAAAAATCTAGTAAAATATAACCTTAATTTCAAAATCTTAGTGTAATTTTCCCTTATTATATCCAACAAAATTAACCATACAAATGCATTGGCAATATTAAAGTAAAATTTATTGTTGTATAACCCAAAGATTATTATTACAAATACGCCAGTGGAGACTATAATTATTTTTATCATTTAATTATTTTTTTCATAAAGTAAGTATGTACAATTTTGTTGACTAAATGTAACCAAAGCATGAGAATGAAAATTGTATTCATGGTGAATAATTTGTGCCTCTTTGATGTTGTATTACAACATGTCTATATGTTAGTATACATCTGTGTGCACACCTATGTTAAAATCGATAAATGTATTTGTAGAAGAATCTACAATGCACAGGTAACAATATTGCCATTGCGATTTGTAGATCAGAATTATCTAGCCTAGTTCGAAGTAACATAAAATTCTAGAAATGTTATGAGGTGTCCACAAGTCTTTTTCTTGAGTTCGCACCAACCCAAGTTGACATTCTTCATTCTAGCAGTCATTTTTTTTCTTAGCTACTCCCTCTGTTCACTTTTATGGCAACTGTCTAAAACGTCTTACAAAAGAGAACGGAGGGAGTACTTGATTCAGCATGCATAAGAACCTCTCTAACCAATCCAAACTAACGCAATCTATTAGAATGTATGCATTTTCATGAGTTAGTTTGTAAACTAGCTATTGCAGCATAAGTAGTGAGTGTACAACTATGCCTCATTTCATGGAATGGTGTGGCGGACCCCATGCACGTTGGCACAGTATAGTTGAGTTCCTTATATATAAGGAGTATAAGATGCCTTGTTGCCCCAACCTATGAACCTACAACCGGATATGCTTGAGAAAGGCAATGGAACTTATCGTTTACATGAAAAATAGGTTCTATAAATACGCAACATCATTTCTAGATGAAAACACATTGGTATCTCAATACCTCACAATACAGATTCATTAGGGACTTTTCAGGTACATGAAATAAATAGCCTAGCCAATAAGACTTTTGTTGTTGAAGGGCGCTTGTTAGCCAAATAATAAAGTGATAAAAGCAACACATTTGGTTGTTATGTTTAGAGAAAAAAACATGTCTCCCCTCCCCCCTCCCCCCTCCCTAAAGGCTCTTCGCACTTCGATTCATCTACAATCGACATAATTCACTTTTTTGTCAACTGGGTTGTGCCTAGCAAGGGACGCCAGTACCAACCGTATATACATACCCAACGTCACCAACCACTTGATCTTTCTCTCGCCCGCAACACGATGACACCTCCACCTCCACCATATTGCTAACCAGACCCCTCCCTCATCTGATCGAGTTGCCTCCATCAGTGTCTCTGATCCTCGTAGTCATCGCCTCATGTTGGATCCGAATATCCCACATTGCATCCGTCGGTCCAACTGGTCTGCTTGTCACCATCTCAGCCCTGGTAAAAAGTTTGACCGTAGGTTTTTTTTAGCAAAAGAGGGTTTCCCCTCCGATTTCATTAACGAAACCACAGTAGGAAACATAAAGGTGTCCAGACATCACCTAAACAGCTTCTACTACCAACAACTAAGTAGGTTCTCCAAAAGGATGCCGGGCAAATAGGTTCATAAACAAACCTGGGGGATGGGGGAAACAGTCCACCCCAACCACCCAATGACATAAACTTCCGAAAAGATAAAATGACATAGACTAAGCCAGAAGGTACTCTAAGAGCAACAATAACTAAGAGACGGGAAAACAACAAGACGCATCTTCATCAGCTTGGGAAGAATGAACACCAGCAGAAATGTCCATTAGTTTTCCAGCCGTTACACTCCCGGTCTCCATCCCTACGACGCTCGATAAATTTCACTTGCTACCCGCTCGACCAGTCTATAGGTAAATTTACCTTTTTTAAGCAAACAAAGAACAACAATCATGCGAACCAACCTGTGGTTGGATGGTTAGAGGGACAGTGGTATCTCCAGCCCACCAGGGTTCAAATCCTGGTGCTCGCATTATTCCTGGATTTATTTCAGGATTTTCGGCGATGTGCTTTCAGTGGGAGGAGACGTTCCCGTCGACAACGAGGCGCCTACGGTGACTTCGTAAATCTCAAGATAATATGCCGGCTCAGTCTCTCGGAGGTGCTCATAGGGGTAGAGTGTGCGTTCATAGGGGTGAGTGTATGCGCGTATGTATGAGCGCTTGCGTCTGTACTTATGTTAAAAAAAAAGAACAACAATCATAGTGAGACATTTGCATATATCCTTATCGACACAAACAAGGTTTTATTATAAGGATTGAGTGCGCACGGAGATTGGTCTAGACACATTGTCCAAAGAGATGATAAAACAGTTACAAATAACCTATAGGTTTTTCAAGAAACAAATACAAGACACTCCAGTGAAGATGCATGTGGCGTGTGGCTGCAAACGTACAAACATAACCTGACGCTCACACGAGGGTGACCGACCCATGCATATGTCCTCCGGCTCGTTCATTCCGATCTCGCCAATCGATTGTATTCTGATGGCCCGTTTTCCGGCTGCACACACCGGCAGAGATCTACTATGTGTTTGTGTTTCCTAGGTACGTACGGTACGGTACTGGACAAGTGGACATATATGTATGTACACAGACGCGCACAGAGACATAGCTGCCTTATAGTACTACGTGAGTCCAACATGCATGCAAGTGCGTATGCGTGGCCCACTGTTTTGCCAGCTAGTATACACACAAACTACCGATTAGTATCTGCAGGATGCAGCTTCGAGACATAGTATTATACATATCGTTGAATATGCTTTCGACTACTGTGTCTGTGGTGTACAGACATGAAACATGCAATTAGATACACTACTGTGTCTGTGGTGTACAGACATAAAACATGCAATTAAATACACTTTTCGTTTGACACTCTGTGTGCAGCTCCATGTATGTTGATATTTTTTAATATAAAATTGGTCAAGCTTTATAAACCTTGACTTTGACCAAACCTTATGTGCAGACTAGAAAGAAACGGAAGGAGTATAAGGGAAAAAAGTGGCTGCGCGGCGTCGGGCCAGAGGAAATCACGCCTGGCTGGAGGAAGAAGAAAAGGGATTTTTTTTAGAAATAGTACTTTTTTCTGAACAAATTCGGAAAATAAGATCCAAAAATCAAATATTGCAGAACTAGTACACGGTCGTCTTACCGTTGGACGAAACTTGACGTTTCAGTCAACCAGTGACCGAAACATGACGTATCGTCCACCGGTTGGACGAAACATCTGTTTCGTTCTACCAAAAGCCGAATCATCTGTTTCGTTCTAACAAAGACCGAATCATCCATGCGTTCGGTAGCGAAGCCAGTTTCGTTTTCTTGGAGAACGAAAACTCTTTTTTTTCTCCGCCTTTTTTTTTTCCCGCCAAAATTCTTCCCGCCATTTTCGTTGCCGCCAATATTGTTCCCGCCATTTAATTTTTCACCTTTTTCTTTGCCGCAAATATTTTTTCGTCCCTTTTTTTTGCCGCCAATATTGTTCCCGCCATTTAATTTTCCACATTTTTTCTTTGCCGTCAATATTGTTCTCGCCATTTAATTTTCCACATTTTTTCTTTACCGCCAATATTATTTCGTGCCTTTTTTTTGCCGCCAAAATTCTTCCCGCCATTTTCGTTGCCGCCAATATTGTTCCCGCCATTTTATTTTCCACATTTTTCTTTACCGGCAATATTATTTCACGCCTTTTTTTTCCGCCAAATTTCATCCCGCCTTTTTCTTTCCCGCCATTTTCGTTGCCGCCAATATTCTTGCTGCCTTTTTTTCCCGTCATTTTCGTTAGTGCCAATATTGTTCTCGCCTTTTTCTTTCCCGCCATTCTCTCCCGCCATCTTCTTTCCCGCCATTTTTCTTTGCCTGCAAGGACCTTTGAGGAGATACGAAAAGAACTTCTTAGGTTGCAAGGAAGGTGGAAGAAGCAACAACATAAGGGTGAAGCATTCCTAAATGCTGCAGCAGAACATACGTATTTATGGACCCAAGACAGCGAGGACAAAGACGATATTTTCTGAATCGGTACCTCCTCGTCGTTCTCTTCACCATCTTCTTAATTTGAGTTCTCGGAATCAAGATCCTCCGCCAATCCATCCTCGTCCTGCTCTTCCATCAGATTCTGCATTTTCGATCCTTCCTCATCCCCATCAGCATCGCCACTATCAGGATCTCCTATGTTCTGACTACTCTCCCCTGCATCGTAGTCCCCTCCAACGTGTGACCCATAATCTGACTGACCCTCGAGTTCAGTCCCACCCATATGTTCTGACCCAGCTACATCCATCTCATCAATCAGCTGATTGACCTGGCCAGGCTCGTAACCACCGTCGCCTTGTACCAGAGGATCCTCCATGGGGATGGGGAGCACTAAGGAAACAGGGTGAGTCCTCCGGCGTTTGCAGGATTCTAACCAGGTCACCCACTTATGTGTCCTATCTATCGGAACCAACTCCCAGAAAAATTTTGTACGGGATTTCGTCCACACTGACTGAATACTGACGGTGCACACATTGGGATCAAGCGAGAAATTTATTGTCAACCAGTGTTTCAACTGACTAATGTTCACTTTTTCTGGATCGGTCAGTTGCAACTCCACATATGCAAACTCAGTCAGATCAACCCCACTCTCGTTTGATCGGACATTACTAGGATCATAGTAAACAATAAATTTGACTGATTCAGACATGTCTCCTGCCATAAAAATTCATACCCATCAACCACTAAGTACCACATAATTTTTTATACAATAACCGGAATGTCTGCCACATATACATGACTACCACTAAGCAAACAATCGATCAAACGAACTAAAATTTCAGACATGTCTCCTGCAATTAAATTTCATATTCCCGTCAACCACTACGTACCCATAATTTTTTTTACACTAACAGAAATGTCTACCACATATACATGACTACCACAAAGTAAATAACCAATCTACCGAATTAAACAATCGTCAAATATATTATGAACTAAACTTTTTTTTTACACTAACAAAAAAGTGAAGCTCATTAAACCTAAAGTAAAAATGCACTAAACATAAATGTGAGGTTATACCTTTGACGCGTGCTTCTCTGGCGAGCTCCTGTCCTCCGCGCGAAAAAATATTTGCGGCAAAGAAAAAGGTGAAAAATTAAATGGCGGGAACAATATTTGCGGCAATGAAAATGGCGGGAAGAATTTTGGCAGGAAAAAAAAGGCGGGAAAAAAAATAGAGTTTTCGTTCTCCAGAAAAACGAAACTGGCTTCGCTGAAACAGATGATTCGGCTTTTGGTAGAACGAAACAGATGTTTCGTCCAACCGGTGGCCGACACGTCATGTTTCGGTCACTGGTTGACTGAAACGTCAAGTTAGAACGACCGTGTACTAGTTTTGCAATATCTGATTTTTGGATCTTATTTTCCGAATTTGTTCAGCAAAAAGTATTATTTCCAAAAAAAATCTGAAGAAAAGCGCCGGAGATTTCAGTTGGACGGCTTAGAGAAAATCAAGTGAAACATATTTTTTCAATAATACCATATATTTTCCGTCGAAAAAGATGCATACGCTTGCACATGCACGTGTAGTTTGGACCTGAACCCTCGCAAAAAAAAAATAGTTTGTACGTCCGTACCGACGTGCATGCCGTCGTTTTTCGCCGGCCGGCCGGCTGTCCGTACGTCCGTCATCGTCGAGCTGCTTGCATGCATGGCTCCACATACATTGATCATACAAACATGGCGGTACGTTTTGCATGCATCTTCCTGAGAAACGAAATAGAGAAACGGAGGTAGCTAGGCTTGGCATGGCAGTTGGCAGGACCAGCCCTAGCTAGATGACACGGCTTCCCTTGGGAAACTCTACGCCTACGACTGTCAATGGACCTAAGCCTGTGGGGCCCAATGAGATAGGCTCGGACCGAAGAGGAAGCTACGCGCGCTGCGTGCATACAAACTAAGGATCGACCTCACACAGATTATACGTACAGACACACACACAAACTAGATGAGTCCACCATGCATACATGCATGTGCGTACGCGTGGCCCACTGCTTTGCTAGCTCGTATACATACAAACTACCGACTAGTACCTGCTGGATGCTGCTGCAAGACGTAGCATTATACATATCGTTGAATATGCTTTGGACTACTGTGTCTGTGGTGTACAGACATGAAGCATGCAATTAAATACACCTTTTGTTTGTCACCTCTATGTGCAGCTCCATCCATGTCATACGGGGAGGAAGTCGCTGCGTGGCGTCGATCGGGCTAGAGGAAATCACGCCTGGCTGGAGGAAGAAGAAAAGGGCCGGAGGTTGAAGACGAGCACGAACTCAATCGCCCCCCTCGGATTTCAGAGAAAATCAATTGAAATCTATTTTTTCAAGAGTCCCATACATTTTCCGTCGAAAAAGATGCAAACCCTCGCACATGCACGTTAGTTTGGATATGAAGATGGTCGGCAGCAGGCATGCAGGCACTCCAGGCCCGTCACGGACGGACGTAGTACGTACTACGCGACGTGCATGCCGTCGTTTTTCGCCGGCCGACCGATTGTACGTCCACATACATCGATCATACAGACATGGCGGTGCGTTTTGCATGCATCTTCCTGAGAAACGAAATAGCGAAACGAGGTAGCTTGGCTTGGCATGGCAGTTGGCAGCACCAGCGCGCTCTAGCTAGATGCCACGGCTTGCCTCGGGAAACGCGACGCCTATGTCTGTCTGTGGACCTAAGCCTAGGGGGCCCAACGAGACAGGCTCGGACCGGAGAGGAAGCTACGCGCGCTGCGTGCATACAAGCGAAGGATGGACCTCACACAGATTATACATACAGATACACACAGAAACTAGGTACATTATAGGTAGGTTAAGCAGTTGGGCTTGGCTTAGCAGGAATGTTTCATGTGCTGCCTCGCTGCGTCGCCGCTTCACTTCACTGCAGTGCACATGCACGAGCCGGCGAGCTAGGGCACATGCACGGCCAAAGCCGGCCCTGAAGATGCATACACTAGTAGAAAACAGGGCACTTGTCCCGATTTCAGAGGGCCTTTAGTCCCGGTTCTGCAACCGGGACAAAACGATCGGGACAAAAACCTCTCACTTTTAGTCCCGGTTGGCCTACGAATCGGGACTAAAGGAGTTCCATGTGGTTGATGTGGGGTGCCCAAGCAGCAGGACCTTTAGTCCCGGTTGGTAACACCGACCGGGACTAAAAGGCAGCCACGCGTCAGCTCCCACGCGCTGGTTTTATTTTAAAGGGGGGGTTTAGGGGTTTTGGAGGGTTTAGGGTTTCATATTGTGTTAGCTAGCTACTTCATATAGAGAGAAGTGATATATCTTTCTCCGTGCTTGGTCGACGCTACCGACTACATATAGAGAGAACTCGACGCTAGCTAGTAAGCAAATGAAGGAACCATTAATTACACAAGATCGTCATGAACATATATAGAGAGAAGTGACATCTCTTTCTCCGTGCTTGGTCGAACAACAAGTTTCCGTATATTTATCCGAAGCTACTACATATATACAATATAACATCTCTTACGATCCCTGACATCATCTACCGAAAATCCATTTGAATTTCCATATGGTATTCTCTCTTTTCATGTATGATGTGGTCAAGAAAGAATCCCGCCAGTTCCTCTTGAATTGCTCGTATGCGATCACTTGGTAGGAGTTCTTCCCGCATCTGCCACATCTAATTTAAAGAAGGGGGTCAATACATATATATGAATGAAACTCAACACAATTGATGGTAATAAAATAAAATTGTGAATATTGTTTACGTACTTCAAATTGTTTGTCAGAGTAGCCCCGCTCAGAGGTCGAGTGGCGCATGAACTCGCAAACGTAGTATCCACATAAATTATTCCCGCCTGCCTGCCACAAGCACTTTACGACAATAGATTTCAATCAAACTGATAATCAAGCATGATAATGGTATTGATGAAACTAGAATCAATGAGAGATGCGCGGAACTAGCTAGTACTACTTACTTTGGGGTGTGTAAATCGCAGCTCCTTCTTCAGACCTGAAACCATTCCGGTGAACTTTTTCCAAACCCTGTCCGGCAAAGAAAATGATTACTTGATATCAGGAAATGAACGAAAGTTGCCGATATGGTGCGATGATGATTGAACTTACTTCTGGAGCATTTCACTCATGTCCGCATAATCCTTAGGATCTTTACGTCTCGAGTCTTAAGACAGTTACTACTCCCCCGTCAAGCTTAGTGGATAATAAAATAAAGTGGAACCTGCGCATGCATAACTCATTAATTACAGTACTTAACCTTAAGTAAGTGAAACCGAATATGCACAAGATAGTAACACTCACTTGAAGTTGTAAGGAAAGAGTATTTCCATTTTGTTTTGATGTCGAAGGAACGCTTTTAGCAAGTTTTCCTCAGTATCTTCAACTCTATTTTGTACCGTCCATTTATTTACGGAATTTGGGCTAGTGAACCCAATGTCATAGATTTGTCCTCTTTTGCATTCGACGATTTTCAATCTGCATAATATAGTGAGGATAACTATATATACATGCAATGAACGAGCTGAGCTAGAGACTTAATTACAGAAATAATACTTACAGACAGTAGCAACTCATGAGTTGTTTGTCGAGGGCATCTTGATTGAATAACTAAAATAATTCCACAAATTCAACAGGCATCACCTCAACTCCAATGAAGTCTTGCTCATCTTTAATTCCCAGCAATATACTGTCGGTTCCATCTTTGCTGTAGGTTTCCAAGTACCAGTCATGCAATCTTCGCATCATCGTTGGTAGATGCGGGAGCTGATCAGGTTTGACGAGAGGCTTCCCGTGCTCGTATCTAAACACCTCTACTACCTCAGCCATTTCAAACTGTACATCATCACCCATGTAATCACCAAGAGTGGTACCGGGCGCTAGCCCCGAATGATTAGCGATATCGCTAGACACCTTGATTAGGGGGCACGATTGATTCTCCTGTTCGCCGAGCTGGGGAATTGTTTTCCCACTTCATCTTGCAGCACTGGTAGTACTTCCCGACCGCTGCGCTTCATCATATGTCTTTGCAATATAGCGGTCATAGTTGGATCGCGGCGGAGGCGGTGGTGGTCACTTAAGGGCATCCAGAGTGCGCTTCGTTTTCACCGGATCTATTATTTCCTTCGGAGGTGGACGTTTCCGTTCAAAATGGGCCCACACTTCGGCATCCACGATGTCCTTGTTTTCCTTGTCAGTCCTCTCATATGGTAACTTTGGAGGAGCCCTGGGGCTTGGACCAGCTCTAAATTTCTTGCATGTTGTGCTGCTAGCCGCCGGAGCGACGTCGCCTCTCTTCCGCTGTTGCTGTGGCGGCGGAGTCCGCTGACGCGCCGGAGCCCGCTGACGCGCCGAAGACGGCTGCGGCGGTGGAGACGGCTGACGCGCCGGAGACAGCTGAGGCGGAGGAGGATTCTACTGAGGGGCCTGCTCTGTTAGAGTCCGCTGAGGTGGCGGAGACGGCTGACGCGCCGGAGACGACTCAGGCAGCGAAGATAGTAGAGCTGGACTGTGAGGAGGAGTCCGCTGAGGATCCGGCTGAGTCTGCTGAGGCGACGTCCTGTTTGGAAGCTTGATGTGCTCCTTTCTCCATCGACATGTACTCCTTAAGGCAGTTTCCACAAGCATCTCCCCTTCACCTGTAGGGTACTCAAGCTCCAGCCCCTCAAATCCCTCCATTATTTCATCCACCCCGACAATAGCAAAGCCATGTGGAATCGGACGGCAATGGAAAGCTCCCTCAACTCGAGGAGGTAAGACAGAGCCGACCGCCACCTTCACTGTCAGGTTATGTCATTTCTCCATTAGCACGCAATGTTCATTCTCCGTGATACTATCAACGGGGTAGCGAGGAGCCGTGATATCAGGCTGAACGAGCTCTATGGAAGCCACGCTGCTTCTCCGCTGAGATGGTGTGGTAGCTTCGGGGGCAGCATCGAACGAAGGATCTTCGTGCCGCTGAGATGGTTGGCCGGTAGCTCGTTGGCTCTCAAGTTTCTCTAGTTTCGCTAATCTTGCATTGACCTTCTGCATTTCGCTTGCTGCCTCTTTCTTCTTTCTCTCTCGGCTTCTATAACCACCGCTGTCGGGAAACCCATGCACCCATAGAATGGAGCCTGATGTGCCTCGTGTTCGTCCGAGGTGTTCAGGATTCCCGAGGGCCGCTGTCAGCTCGTCCTTCTCTCTGTCGGGATAGAACCTCCCTTCCTGCGCTGCCTGGATTGCTTTCTCAAGCTTCTTGACGGTATTGCAAGTTGAGCGTTCGTCCAAACACACTTCCCTGAATCTGGGTCCAAAGTTCCCCCAACCCCGAAGAACCAAGTCCTTGCCCGATCTGGCCTGTGCAATGTCGCTAGTTGGACCCCTTTAGCAAGCAGGTCTTGCTCAGCTTTGTCCCACGTAGGCCGGGCTTTGCTGTAGCCACCTGACCCCATAACATGGTGATACTGCTTCTTTGCAGCATTTTGCTTGTTTGTCAGTGACCTTTGCTTAGCCTTCTATGATTTCTTGTAGGCCACAAATGCGGGACAGTGATCTCTTATCTTCTCATATTGACCGGTGAATTCTGGAGTCTCGTCTTTGTCGACAAACTTTTTCTTCAAATCTTTCTTCCAGTTCTTGAATAGTTCTGCCATCTTCTTAAGAGCAAACGTCTTGACCTTTCGCTGTACAACTGGGTTATTCGGATCCTCCTGTTGGGCATGCTTGCACTACGGGCCTGCATCCTGGCCCATTTCTAGGGTTTCTAGTCGTATGCAGGCCGTGGTGGCTAGTAGGTGGGCCTTTTTTGCATATGTTATGTTTTTAAATTTTTAATGTTATTTTTTGCATATGTTATTTTTAGTTATATAATTTTAGTTGCATAAATTTTACATAATTTAGTTGCATAAATTTTATATAATTTTAGTTGCATAAGTTTTATTTTTTATTGATTCTTTTTAGTTGATTCCTTTTGCTATTAGAGTTTTATAAAAGCTTTTTAATTTTCTATTAAAGTTTGTAACAAAAAAATACTTTATGAAAATTCTTTTTACTATTAAAGTTTTTAACAAATAAATACTTTGATAATTTTAGTAAATATTATTTTGATTCTTTTAGTTGATCTTTTTGCTATTGAAGAATATTATATTTAATTGATTCTTTTTAGTTCTTCTTTTGCTATTAGAGTTTTATAAAAGCTTTTTAGTTCATTCTTGTTGCTATTAGAGTTTTATAAAAGTTTTTAGTTCATTCTTTTTGCTATTAGTTCAATCTTTGAGCTAAATGACCCTGAAATTGAAAATCACTACAAATGAATTCTGAAAAGGTTGAAAGTTGGCATGGTATTATCATTTTACCCACATAGCATGTGCTAATAAGTAGAGAGGGTTATGGCAAAAACTGGATGCACTTCGTGCACAAAATAGGACAATCTCTTTCGAAGTATCAGGGTTTCGGACGAAAACTCATCTGTTACAAAGGCATTTCATTTTTTTAACTTATTTCAACTCCAGACTTTTTGTGCATTCAACATGCACCATTCAAAGCCACATCATCTATTTTCAACCCTTTCTGCTTCATTTGCTATTTTTCAGGCATTTAGTGATTTTTTTAGCTAAATGACCTTGAAATTGAAAAGCACTACAAATGAACTCTGAAAAGGTTGAAAGTTGGCATGGTATCATCATTTCACCCACATAGCATGAGATAAAAAGTTGAGAGGGTTACGGCAAAAACTGGATGCACTTCGTGTACAAAATGGACAATCTCTTTCGAAGTATCAGGGTTTCGGACGAAAACTCATCTGTTACAAAAGGCATTTCATTTTTTTAAACTTATTTCAACTCCAGACTTTTTGTGCGTTCAGTATGCACCATTCAAAGCCACGTCATCAATTTTCAACCCTTTATGATTTCATTTGCTATTTTTCATATATTTACTGATTTTTTTGAGCTAAATGACCCTGAAATTGAAAAGCACTACAAATAAACTCTGAAAAGGTTGAAAGTTGGCATGGTATCATCATTTCACCCACATAGAATGTGCTAAAAAGTTGAGAGGGTTACGACAAAAACTGGATGCACTTCATGTACAAAATGGACAATCTCTTTTGAAGTATGAGGGCTTCACTTTTTCTTCGCGTGTGTCTCTTGCTTATTGCTCCGTAACCATGGATAATCTTCATCGTTTAACAGGATGCTTGGGTCAGCCTTCACTTTGAAGGGAGGAATTTCATGAAACTTTTCATAATCTTCAGACATGTCTGTCTTGCCCTCCACTCCCACGATGTCTCTTTTTTCCCTGAAAGAACTATGTGGCACTTTGACTCATCGTATGATGTATTCGCTTCCTTATCTTTTCTTTTTCTCGGTTTGGTAGACATGTCCTTCACATAGAAAACCTGCACCACATCATTGGCGAGGACGAATGGTTCATCTGTGTACCCAAGATTATTGAGATCCACTGATGTCATTCCGTACTGCGGGTCTACCTGTACCCCGCCTCCTGACAGATTGACCCATTTGCACCGAAACAAAGGGACCTTAAAATCATGTCCATAGTCAAGTTCCCATATGTCCACTATGTAACCATAATATGTGTCATTTCCCCTCTTGGTTGCTGCATCAAAGCGGACACCACTGTTTTGGTTGGTGCTCTTTTGATCTTGGGCGATCGTGTAAAATGTATTCCCATTTATCTCGTACCCTGATACGTCTCCAACGTATCTATAATTTATGAAGTATTCATGCTGCTATATTACCATTCTTGGATATTTTACAATCATTTTATAGCAACTTTATATCATTTTTTGGGACTAACTTATTGACATAGTGCCCAGTGCCAGTTGCGGTTTTTTGCTTGTTTTTTACATCGCAGAAAATCAATACCAAACGGAGTCCAAACGCAGTGAAACTTTTTGTGGATTTTTTATGGACCAGAAGACATGCAATGGGCCAGAGCAGCACCTCTGCGGGTGCCCCGAGGGGGGCACAACCCACCGGGGCGCACCTGGGCCCCCAGGCGCGCCCCGGTGGGTTGTGCCCACCTCGGTGGCCTCCCGCACCGCCTCTTCGCCCTATAAATTGCCAAATATTCCAAAATCCCTCGCGGAGACCCTAGATCAGAAGTTCTGCCGCCGCAAGCCTCTGTAGCCACGAGAAACCAATCTAGACCCTGTTCCGGTGGCCATCTTCATCATCCCGGCGGCCACCATGATGAGAAGGGAGTAGTCCATGCTCGGGGCTGAGGATTTGTACCAGTAGCTATGTGTTTAATCTCTCTCTCTCTCTCGTGTTCTTGAGATGTCACGATTTTGATGTGTCGCGAGCTTTGTTAATATAGTCGGATCATATGGTGTTTTCCCCTCTCTATGTTGTTGTGATGAATTGAGTTTTCCCTTTGAGATTTCGTTTTATCGGATTTAATACTTTTATGGATTTGAGAACACTTTATGTATGTCTTGTTATGAATACCCGTGGTGACAATGGGGTATCGTATTGATTCACTTGATATATGTTTTGGCACTCAACTCGCGGATTCCCGAGGTGACATTGGGGTAATCTATGCATAGGGGTTGTGTGACGACCCCAGCTTAATCATGCACTAACCATACACGCAAATGCACACGATCAAGCCTAAGGACTCACTTGAAGATATCACAACACAACTCTAAAACATAAATAAATTCATACAAGCTTTATATTACAAGCCAGGGCCTCGAGGGCTCGAATACATAGCTCGATGGCATAGAAGTGTCAGCGGAAGTATTAGATATCTGGGTACAGATATATTACAGAAATAGAGATAAGCCTTTATGAAGGCGGGGCAAAATAAAACTCTACGATCGAAAGGCGTAGGCCTCCTGCCTAGGACCCTCCGAATCCTACTCCTGGTCGTCTGTCGGCTCCTCGTAGTAGTACTCGCCGGGAGGGTAGTAGTAGTAGCCGTAGTCGTCGACGGGGGCAGCTATCTCAGGGGCTCCGTCATCTGGCGGCGACATATGGATATGGGGAGAAAAAGAAAATAAAGCAAACGTGAGTACTCATCCGAAGTACTCACCAAGCAAGGATCTACACTACATATGCAACATTTTCAAAGGGGGCTGTATATGTGGACTGGGCCGCAGAAATGCCAGAGTAGAGGGGGAAAGCCTAGTCCTATCGAAGACTAGCATCTTCAATCATGTTCATCGGTCTTGCAGCATTAGAAGAGTGCAGATTAACATAATGTAAAGTGGTAGTAGTGTATCAACCTCGCCTAGAGATCCTTCCTCGACTCCCTGCGAGAAAGCAATCACCGAGCCATACTATCCATTTCATCTCAAGTGACAGGTTCTAGTTGTACCGATCGGGATACAACTCCGAGTGTCCGTTACCATAGGACAGGCTATCGATAGATTAGTTCTTCCCTGCAGGGGTGCACCAACTTACCCACCACGCTCGATTAACTCCGGCCGGACACACTTTTCTGGGTCATGCTTGTTGGGGATCGGTGTAGAAATTAAAAAAAATTCTACGCATCACCAAGATCAATCTATGGAGAGACTAGCAACGAGAGAGAGGGGAGTGCATCTTCATACCCTTGAAGATCGCGATGCGGAAGCGTTGCAAGAACGCGGTTGGAGGAGTCGTACACGCATCGATTCAGATAGCGGTCGATTCCGATCTAAGCGCCGAACAACGGCACCTCCGCGTTCAACACACGTGCAGCCCGGTGACGTATCCCGCGCCTTGATCCAGCAAGGAGGAGGGAGAGGTTGGGGAAGACAACTCCGGAAGCACGACGGCGTGGTGGTGGAGCTTGCAGTTCTCCGGCAGGGCTTCGCCAAGCTCAGCGGAGGAGGAGGGGATGTTGGAGAGGGGGAGGGCTGCGCCTTGGATGAGGTGCTGCTGCCCTCCCTCCTCCCCTCTATTTATAGGGCGAAGGGGGAAGGGGGCCGACCCCTCTAGATGAGATCTAGAGGGGGGCGGCGGCCAAGGGGAGGGGGCTTGCCCCCCAAGCCAAGGGGGGCGCCCCCTTTAGGGTTCCCCCCAACCCTAGGCGCACGGGCCCTAAGGGGGATGGCGCCCAGCCCACTTAGGGGCTGGTTCCCTTCCACATACAGCCCATAGGGCCCTCCGGGGCAGGTGGACCCTCCCGGTGGGCCCCCGGAACCCCTTCGGTGGTGCCGGTACAATACCGGCAAACCCCCGAATACTTCCGGTGACCGTATGATGACTGCCCATATATAAATCTTCACGTCGGGACCATTCCGGAACTCCTCATGACATCCGGGATCTCATCCGGGACTCCGAACAACATTCGGTAACCACGTACTATTTCCCATAACAACTCTAGCGTCACCGAACCTTAATTGTGTAGACCCTACGGGTTCGGGAACCATGCAGACATGACCGAGACATCTCTCCGGCCAATAACCAATAGCGGGATCTGGATACCCATGTTGGCTCCCACATGTTCCACGATGATCTCATCGGATGAACCACGATGTCGAGGATTCAATGAATCCCGTATACAATTCCCTTTGTCCATCGGTATGTTACTTGCCCGAGATTCGATCGTCGGTATCCCCATACCTCGTTCAATCTCGTTACCGGCAAGTCTCTTTACTTGTTCCGTAACGCATGATCCCGTGGCTAACTCTTTAGTCACATTGACCTCATTATGATGATGCATTACCGAGTGGGCCCAGAGATACCTCTCCGTCATACGGAGTGACAAATCCCAGTCTCGATTCGTGCCAACCCAACAGACACTTTCGGAGATACCTGTAGTGCACCTTTATGGTCACCCAGTTACGTTGTGACGTTTGATACACCCAAAGCATTCCTACGGTATACGGGAGTTGCACAATCTCATGGTCTAAGGAAATGATACTTGACATTAGAAAAGCTCTAGCAAACGAACTACACGATCTTGTGCTATGCTTAGGATTGGGTCTTGTCCATCACATCATTCTCCCAATGATGTGATCCCGTTATCAATGACATCCAATGTCCATGGTTAGGAAACCATAACCATCTATTGATCAACGAGCTAGTCAACTAGAGGCTTACTAGGGACATGCTGTGATCTATGTATTCACACATGTATTACGGTTTCCGGTTAATACAATTATAGCATGAACAATAGACAATTATCATGAACAAGGAAATATAATAATAACCATTTTATTATTGCCTCTAGGGCATATTTCCAACAGTCTCCCACTTGCACTAGAGTCAATAATCTAGTTACATTGTGATGAATCGAACACCCATAGAATTCTGGTGTTGATCATGTTTTGCTCGTGGAAGAGGTTTAGTCAACGGATCTGCGACATTCAGATCCGTATGCACTTTACAAATATCTATGTCTCCATCTTGAACATGTTCACGAATGGAGTTGAAGCGACGCTTGATATGCCTGGTCTTCTTGTGAAATCTGGGCTCCTTGGCAAGGGCAATAGCTCCAGTGTTGTCACAGAAGACAGTCATTGGGCCCGACGCATTGGGAATAACTCCTAGGTCGGTGATGAACTCCTTCATCTAGACTGCTTCCTGTGCTGCCTCCGAGGCTGCTATGTACTCCGCTTCACATGTAGATCCCGCCACGACGCTTTGCTTGCAACTGCACCAGCTGACTGCCCCACCATTCAAAATATACACGTATCCGGTTTGTGACTTGGAGTCATCCAGATCTGTGTCGAAGCTAGCATAGACGTAACCCTTTATGACGAGCTCTTCGTCACCTCCATAAACGAGAAACATATCCTTAGTCCTTTTCAGGTACTTCAGGATGTTCTTGACCGTTGTCCAGTGTTCCATGTCGGGATTACTTTGGTACCTCCCTACCAAACTTACGGCGAGCTTCACATCAGGTCTGGTACACAGCATGGCATACATAATAGACCCTATGGCTGAGGCATAGGGGATGACACTCATCTTTTCTCTATCTTCTGCCGAGGTCGGGCATTGAGCCGTGCTCAATCTCACACCTTGCAATACAGGCAAGAACCCCTTCTTGGACTGATCCATATTGAACTTCTTCAATATCTTGTCAAGGTATGTGCTTTGCGAAAGACCAATGAGGCGTCTCGATCTATCTCTATAGATCTTGATGCCTAATATGTAAGCAGCTTCTCCAAGGTCCTTCATTGAAAAACACTTATTCAAGTAGGCCTTTATGCTTTCCAAGAATTCTATATCATTTCCCATTAATAGTATGTCATCCACATATAATATGAGAAATGCTACAGAGTTCCCACTCACTTTCTTGTAAACACAGGCTTCTCCATAAGTCTGTGTAAACCCAAACGCTTTGATCATCTCATCAAAGCGATGTTCCAACTCCGAGATGCTTGCACCAGCCCATAGATTGAGCGCTGGAGCTTGCATACCTTGTCAGCATTATTAGGATCGACAAAACCTTCCGGCTGCATCATATACAATTCTTCCTTAAGGAAACCATTAAGGAATGCCGTTTTGACGTCCATTCGCCATATCTCATAATCATAGAATGCGGCAATTGCTAACATGATTCGGACGGACTTCAGCTTTGCTACGGGTGAGAAGGTCTCATCGTAGTCAACCCCTTGAACTTGTCGATAACCCTTAGCGACAAGTCGAGCCTTATAGATGGTCACATTACCATCCGCGTCTGTCTTCTTCTTAAAGATCCATTTGTTCTCTATGGCTTGCCGATCATCGGGCAAGTCTGTCAAAGTCCATACTTCGTTTTCATACATGGATCCTATCTCGGATTTCATGGCTTCAAGCCATTTGTTGGAATCCAGGCCCGCCATCGCTTCTTCATAGTTCGAAGGTTCACCGTTGTCTAACAACATGACTTCCAGGACAGGGTTGCCGTACCACTCTGGTGCGGAATGTGTCCTTGTGGACCTACGAAGTTCAGTAGCAACTTGATCCGAAGTTTCATGATCATCATCATTAACTTTCTCTCTAGTTGGTGCAGGCACCACAGAAACATCTTCCAGAGCTGCGCTACTCTCCGGTTCAAGAGGGGGTACCTCATCAAGTTCTACTTTCCTCCCACTTACTTCTTTCGAGAGAAACTCTTTCTCCAGAAAGGATCCACTCTTGGCAACAAAGATCTTGCCTTCGGATCTAAGGTAGAAGGTATACCCAATAGTTTCCTTAGGGTATCCTATGAAGACGCATTTTTCCGATTTGGGTTCGAGCTTTTCAGGTTGAAGTTTCTTGACATAAGCATCGCATCCCCAAACTTTCAAAAACGACAGCTTAGGTTTCTTCCCAAACCATAATTCATACGGTGTCGTCTCAACAGATTTAGACGGTGCCCTATTTAAAGTGAATGCGGCAGTCTCTAAAGCGTAACCCCAAAATGATAGTGGTAGATCAGTAAGAGACATCATAGATCGCACCATATCCAATAGAGTGCGATTACTACGTTTGGACACACCATTTCGCTGAGGTGCTCCAGGCGTCGTGAGCTATGAAACAATTCCACATTTCCTTAAGTGCGTGCCAAACTCGTGACTCAAATATTCTCCTCCACGATCTGATCGTAAGAACTTTATTTTCCTGTCACGTTGATTCTCTACCTCACTCTAAAATTCCTTGAACTTTTCAAAGGTCGCAGACTTGTGTTTCATTAAGTAGACATACCCATATCTACTTAAGTCATCAGTGAGGGTGAGAACATAACGATAGCCACCGCGAGCCTCAACGCTCATTGGACCGCATACATCAGTATGTATAATTTCCAACAAGTTGGTTGCTCGCTCCATTGTTCCAGAGAACGGAGTCTTGGTCATTTTGCCCATGAGGCATGGTTCGCACGTGTCAAATGATTCATAATCAAGAAACTCCAAAAGTCCATCTGCATGGAGTTTCTTCATGCGCTTGACACCAATGTGACCGAGGCGGCAGTGCCACAAGTATGTGGGACTATCATTATCAACCTTACATTTCTTGGCATTCACACTATGAATATGTGTAACATCACATTCGAGATTCAATAAAAATAAACCATTGACCAGCGGGGCATGACCATAAAACATATCTCTCATATAAATAGAACAACCATTATTCTCGGATTTAAATGAGTAGCCATCTCGCATCAAATGAGATCCTGATATAATGTTCATGCTCAAAGCTGGTACTAAATAACAATTATTGAGGTTTAAAACTAATCCAGAAGGTAGATGTAGAGGTAGCGTGCCGACGGCGATCACATCGACCTTGGAACCATTCCCGACGCGCATCGTCACGTCGTCCTTCGCCAGTCTCCGCTTATTCCGCAGCTCCTGTTTGTAGTTACAAATGTGAGCAACCGCACCGGTATCAAATACCCAGGAGCTACTACGAGCGCTGGTAAGGTACACATCAATAACATGTACATCATATATACCTTTGGTATTGCCGGCCTTCTTATCCGCTAAGTACTTGGGGCAGTTCCGCTTCCAGTGACCATTTCCCTTGCAATAAAAGCACTCAGTCTCAGTCTTGGGTCCATTCTTTGGCTTCTTCCCGGCAGCTTGCTTACCGGGCACGGCAACTCCCTTGCCGTCCTTCTTGAAGTTCTTTTTACCCTTGCCTTCTTGAACTTAGTGGTTTTATTCACCATCAACACTTGATGTTCCTTTTTTATCTCCACCTCCGCTGATTTCAGCATTGAATATACCTCAGGAATGGTTTTTTCCATCCCCTGCATATTGAAGTTCATCACAAAGCTCTTGTAGCTAGGTGGAAGCGACTGAAGGATTCTGTCAACGACCGCGTCATCCGGGAGATTAACTCCCAGCTGAGACAAGCGGTTGTGCAACCCAGACATTTTGAGTATGTGCTCGCTGACAGAACTATTCTCCTCCATCTTACAACTGTAGAACTTGTCGGAGACTTCATATCTCTCAACTCAGGCATGAGCTTGGAAAACCATTTTCAGCTCTTGGAACATCTCATATGCTCCGTGTTGCTCAAAACGCTTTTGGAGCCCCGGTTCTAAGCTGTAAAGCATGCCGCACTGAACCAGGGGGTAATCATCACTACGCGACTGCCAGGCGTTCATAACGTCTTGAGTTGCTGGGAAAGCAGGTGCGTCACCTAGCGGTGCTTCAAGGACACATGCTTTCTTGGCAGCTATGAGGATGATCCTCAAGTTACGGACCCAGTCCGTGTAGTTGCTACCATCGTCTTTCAGCTTGGTTTTCTCTAGGAACGCGTTGAAGTTGAGGGCAACATTAGCGTGGGCCATTTGATCTACAAGACATATTCTAAAGATTTTAGACTAAGTTCATGATAATTAAGTTCATCTAATCAAATTATTCAATGAACTCCCACTCAGATAGACATCCCTCTAGTCATCTAAGTGACACATGATCCGAATTGACTAGGCCGTGTCCGATCATCACGTGAGACGGACTAGTCATTAACGGTGAACATCTCTATGTTGATCGTATCTTCTATACGACTCATGTTCGACCTTTCGGTCTTCCGTGTTCCGAGGCCATGTCTGTACATGCTAGGCTCGTCAAGTCAACCTAAGTGTTTTGCATGTGTAAATCTGGCTTACACCCGTTGTATTCGAACGTTAGAATCTATCACACCCGATCATCACATGGTGCTTCGAAACAACGAACCTTCGCAACAGTGCACAGTTAGGGGAAACACTTTCTTGAAATTTTAGCGAGGGATCATCTTATTTATGCTACCGTCGTTCTAAGCAAATAAGATGTAAAAAAATGATAAACATCACATGCAATCAAATAGTGACATGATATGGCCAATATCATTTTGCTTCTTTTGATCTCCATCTTCGGGGCGCCATGATCATCATCGTCACCGGCATGACACCATGATCTCCATTATCATGATATCCATCATCGTGTCTTCATGAAGTTGTCTCGCCAAGTATTACTTCTACTACTATGGCTAACGGTTAGCAATAAAGTAAAGTAATTACATGGCGTTTGCATTGACACGCAGGTCATACAATAAATTAAGACAACTCCTATGGCTCCTGCCGGTTGTCATACTCATCGACATGCAATTCGTGATTCCTATCACAAGAACATGATCAATCTCATACATCACATAAATCATTCATCACATCCTTTTGGCCATATCACATCACACGGCATATGCTGCAAGAACAAGTTAGACGTCCTCTAATTGTTGTTGCAAAATTTTTACGTGGCTGCTATAGGTTTCTAGAGAGAACGTTTCTTACCTATGCCAAAACCACAACGTGATATGCCAATTTCTATTTACCCTTCATAAGGACCCTTTTCATCGAATCTGATCCGACTAAAGTGGGAGAGACAGACACCTGCTAGCCACCATATGCAACTAGTGCATGTCAGTCGGTGGAACCTGTCTCACGTAAGCGTACGTGTAAGGTCGGTCCGGGCCGCTTCATCCCATGATGCCGCGAATCAAGATAAGACTAGTAACGGCAAGTAAATTGACAAAATCGACGCCCACAACAACTTGTGTTCTACTCGTGCATAGAAACTACGCATAGACCTAGCTCATGATGCCACTGTAGGGGATCGGTGTAGACATTAAAAAAATTTCTACGCATCACCAAGATCAATCTATGGAGAGACTAGCAACAAGAGAGAGGGGAGTGCATCTTCATACCCTTGAAGATCGTGATGCGGAAGCGTTGCAAGAACGCGGTTGGAGGAGTCGTACACGCAGCGATTCAGATCGCGGTCGATTCCGATCTAAGCGCCGAACAACGGCGCCTCCGCGTTCAACACACGTGCAGCCTGGTGACATCTCCCGCGCCTTGATCCAGCAAGGAGGAGGGAGAGGTTGGGGAAGACAACTCCAGCAGCACGACGGCGTGGTGGTGGAGCTTGCAGTTCTCCGGCAGGGCTTCGCCAAGCTCAACGGAGGAGGAGGGGTGTTGGAGAGGGGGAGGGTTGCACCTAGGATGAGGTGCTGCTACCCTCCCTCCTCCCCTCTATTTATAGGGCGAAGGGGGAAGGGGGCCGGCCCCTCTAGATGAGATCTAGAGGGGGGCGGCGGCCAAGGGGAGGGGGCTTGCCCCCCAAGCCAAGGGGGGGCGCCCCCTTTAGGGTTTCCCCCCAACCCTAGGTGCATAGGCCCTAAGGGGGATGGCGCCCAGCCCACTTAGGGGCTGGTTCCCTTCCACATACAGCCCATAGGGCCCTCCGGGGCAGGTGGACCCTCCCGGTGGACCCCCGGAACCCCTTCGGTGGTCCCGGTACAATACAGGCAAACCCCCGAATACTTCCGGTGACCGTATGATGACTTCCCATATATAAATCTTCACCTCCGGACCATTCCGGAACTCCTCGTGACATCTGGGATCTCATCCGGGACTCCGAAAAACATTCGGGAACCACATACTATTTCCCATAACAACTGTAGCGTCACCGAACCTTAAGTGTGTAGACCCTACGGGTTCGGGAACCATGCAGACATGACCGAGACATCTCTCCGGCCAATAACCAACAGCGGGATCTAGATACCCATGTTGGCTCGCACATGTTCCACGATGATCTCATCGGATGAACCACGATGTCGAGGATTCAATCAATCCCGTATACAATTCCCTTTGTCCATCGGTATGTTACTTGCCCGAGATTCGATCGTCGGTATCCCCATACCTCGTTCAATCTCGTTACCGGCAAGTCTCTTTACTCGTTCCGTAACGCATGATCCCGTGGCTAACTCTTTAGTCAAATTGAGCTCATTATGATGATGCATTACCGAGTGGGCCCAGAGATACCTCTCCGTCATACGGAGTGACAAATCCCAGTCTCGATTCGTGCCAACCCAACAGACACTTTCGGAGATACCTGTAGTGCACCTTTATGGTCACCCAGTTACGTTGTGACGTCTGATACACCCAAAGCATTCCTACGGTATCCGAGAGTTGCACAATCTCATGGTCTAAGGAAATGATACTTGACATTAGAAAAGCTCTAGCAAACGAACTACACGATCTTGTGCTATGCTTAGGATTGGGTCTTGTCCATCACATCATTCTCCCAATGATGTGATCCCGTTATCAATGACATCCAATGTTCATGGTTAGGAAACCATAACCATCTATTGATCAACGAGCTTGTCAACTAGAGGCTTACTAGGGACATGTTGTGATCTATGTATTCACACATGTATTACGGTTTCCGATTAATACAATTATAGCATGAACAATAGACAATTATCATGAACAAGGAAATGTAATAATAACCATTTCATTATTGACTCTAGGGCATATTTCCAACAATGCCCGACCTCGGCCAAACGATACGCCGCAACCCGACCGAAAACTTAACAGAGAGGTCAGCACGCCAGACTAAACCTATGCCCCCAGGGGTCTTGGGCCATCGCACCGGGAACTCCTGCATGTTGCAAGGGCGGCCGGAAGCAGACCTAGCAACCCCTTAATACAAGCGCGGTTGCGTAACCAGTCCAATCCAGTGCGCGCCGCTCAGTCGCTGACGTCCATTAAGCTCCGGCTGAAATATACGACGCAGAACGCCCATACTATGCCCACGTGATGATTAGTGCTATCAGGCCAGAGGCCCCTCGGATCAAATATCCAAACCGTTAGTGTGTTGATAGTGCGGAAATGAGCAGAGACTCATGAAAGATTTGACCCCGTCGCCCCGTCTCGAGGACTTGCGGCAAGGGCTAGGAATGCCCGGCCACGCCTCGTGTTCAACTCTCGGGCGCCATCCAGGTCCACCCGATTCCACGTCACTCGCAATTAAGCTCGCGCGGGTACCCCTCAGGGCCGACCCGTCTTTAGTAACATATTTCCATGTAAGTCACAGTAACAATGGTAACCGTGTGTCTAACACCAAGGGAAACCCTGAGGAATCACCCTCGATGGAATTCCCTCTGATGTTACCGTCAAGGTGAACGAAGGAGGAATCACCCTCGAGGTCCACTCTTGAGGAGTTGCGCGACGGTGTCGTTATCGGGGTTGGTGTAGGAGGAATCACCCTCGCTGACCACACCCGGTTAACTAACCTACAAGGTTATCATCAGAAGTGCTGACGAGGTATCACCCTCGGCACTCGATAGTAACCCAGTAGTGTCGAGCAACTAAGGGGAAGTGACGTGCGGTGTCGGGGCCTGGTCTTCGATCCCGTTGCTCGGGTCTTCTGATAATCCAACGGGGCAGTCGGGATAAAGTGGGGTCTCTGCTTGGGCTCTACCCAACCTATACTAAATAGTTTTAGGATAAGCAGGTAGGTAACAATAACAGGTTACAATAAAACAGGCCATGCAGCAGATATAGGACAACAGTAGCAGCAGTAACTTCTAATGCAAGCATAAGAGAGAAGTGAGTGGGCGATATCGGAATGCTCAAAAAGGGGGTGCTTGCCTGTTTGCTCGGCGGCAAGGGCAAGGTCGGTAACAGTGTCGTCGGGGACGTAGTCGTACTCCGGAGCTGCGTCTGCCTCGGGAGCTACGTCAACGTCGGGGTCTACCGAGAGAGAAGAGGGGGAAGAAACAGGTAAACATAATGCAAACAAATGCAACACAGGGCATGCTATGCCTAGTATGCAGTGCAGGGTTGCCTAAAGATGCTTCTAGGTCATTTTAGTTATTTTTAGATTTAACTGAGGATTTATTACCCGGTGTGTGTGCACTATTCATCCACCGGAATCGGGCTCAGAGTTGCAAGTTCTCCTACGTAGGAGGTTCCGATGTGGAAATAGACAGCACGATCAAACACGTCTCGTCGTTCTGAGCAACTTTCATGTTTTAAGTTTTTCAATCCGAGCTACGGTTTAAAAGTTATTAAATTTTAAAGATTTAAATAATTTTCTAAAATTTATTCAATTTAACAGAAATTGATATATGATGTCAGCATGATGCCATGCTGACCTCAGCAGGTCAACAGGTCGGCTGACCAGTCAAACCTGAGATGTGGGTCCAGTGGGGCCCACATGTCAGTCTCAGTTAGCTTAACAGAGATTTAAACTAACTAACAGGGATAATTAAATAGGTGGGGCCCTCCTATCAGTGAGTAATTAGTTTAACTAATTAGTTTTAATTATTAAATCGTTTATTAGGTTAATTAGCTGAGGGGGTCCCATATGTCAGTGGCTGGGCTGCCTAGTCGGTCAACCCAGTCAACGGGGCCCCCCGGACCCACTGGTCGGCGACCCAGGGGCGGGACCCACTGACGACAGGTCAGCACGGCGGCCGGAGATGCGCCGGCGACCTCTCCAGCGGCGGAAGTTCGCCGGAGTTGCTCGGAAAACCGCTATATTGGCCCGTTTCGAGCGCGGCCACTTGCGTTCGATCGGGCGTTCGAAGCCGCGTCATTTGGTGGCGGTGTTGGACCAAATGGTCGCCGAAAAAGTGGCCGGCGACGAGCTTTGGCGGCAGCGCATTCGGTCGCGCGTCGAGCTAGGGGCTAGAGGGCACGGCGAGGCGTGCAGGTGAGTGCGTCGTGCTCCTGGGAACACCAGGAGCTCGCTGGTGGGCTCAGGTGAGCACGACAGCGGTTGTGGCCATGGCGGCGAAGAGCTCGACGGTGACGCGTTCGGGCACCGTGGAAAAACAGCTAGCGCGCGCGTGCAGAGCAAATAGAGAGATGGGGAAGGAGGGGAAGCTCACAGCGGAGGCGCACGGTGGCCGTCAACAACTTAGTAGCAGCAGAACGGCAGAATCGTCGGAGGCGTGTCGGTGATCCGAGGAAGAAGACGAGGCGGTGGGGCTCGGTGCAGAGGTCCCTGGCTTCAACGGGCAGCGCCAGACGACGTGGTCGAGCACGGCGCTCCCTCCAGGAACGATGGCGGCTCGCGGGGACGCCGATGGCCACGGTGAGCAGCAAGGCGCGGCGGCTGCGGCGTTCGGCGGCGGATCTAAGAAGGGGAGAGGCGAGGAAGGAGCGAGGGAGAGAGGTGAGGAATGAGCGAGGAGTCCAGGGGGGATGGACGGCTTCGGCCTTATCCCCCTAGCGCGTCGTTGGCGTCGGTGCCGTCGCCATGTCACCGTTCGAGCGGCGCTCGCCGGCGCGTCCAGAAACGTGCCGACACGACGACGGAGAGAGAAGAAGATGGGCCAGGTGAGTCGGGCTCCAGGCACTGTGCACTTGGGCCAGTGCACAGTGGCCTTTTCCTTTTCTTTTATTTCTTTCTTCTGTTTTCTTTTATTCTTTTCTGTTTTGTAATAGTTAGGCCACTTTTGCTATTTTGTAAAATGTGGGACTTGGCCCAAATATTACAATGCAATATTTCCTTTCACCAAAAACTTGTTTGGGCAAAGTAGGAATTTATTTGCATTTGATTTAATTATAAATGATTTAAATAGTGCTGTTTTGGTGTTGTTTCATGTGGTTTGAGTCATTTAGCTAATCCAAGTATCATCACTTATATTTTTATAAGTGCTTCTGGAATATTTGCTATTTAGTGAACATTTTTCCAACAGTGCATGAACAACTTCATATTTCACTTTTGAATTTGAGTTGATTTCCATAATAGAGTCTGAATTATTTTGGTTAACCACTATGACTAGGCACTGCAAACGATATGACTTGGCCTGATTAGCAGTTGATCACAGTGGTAATTACACAGGGGTGTTACAAATTCTCGTCCTCTAAAAGAAATTCTCGTCCCGAGAATTTAGGAGGTGGAAGGAAAGAGGTCGGGATATTCTTCCTGAAGATGATCCTCGCGTTCCCAGGTGGATTCATCTTCAGTGTGATTCGACCACTGCACTTTCAGGAACTTGGTCGTCTTCTGACGAGTTCGACGTTCAGCTTCATCGAGAATGCGGATGGGGTGCTCCTTATAAGAAAGATCATCTTGCAATTCAAGCATCTCATGATCCACTACACGGTGTGGAGATTCCTTGAAGCATTTACGAAGTTGCGACACATGGAAGACATCATGGATATGAGAGAATTGTGGTGGTAACTCCAATTTATATGCCACCTGTCCATGTCTAACCACGATGCGGAAAGGACCAATATAGCGAGGAGCTAGCTGGCCCTTGATTCCAAAACGATGAGTGCCCTTCATAGGAGTGACACGAAGATAAGCTTGATCACCTGGTTGATAAGTCAGACCCCATCGCTTGCGATCATAATTGCTCTTCTGGCGGTCCTGAGCTGCCTTGAGATTTTCTCGGACAATTCTGACTTGTTCTTCGGCATGTTGAATAATGTCCGGTCCCACGAGAGGTTGTTCCCCAGTTTCTGACCAATTCAGAGGGGTTCGACACTTACGTCCATAAAGAATTTCGAAGGGGGCCACTTTCAAGCTGGCTGGATAACTGTTATTATAAGAGAATTCAGCTAACGGGAGAGATTCTTCCCACTTCTTACCGAATGATATAACACAAGCCCGAAGCATATCTTCAAGTACTTGATTCACTCGCTCGACTTGGCCTTGGGACTGAGGATGATAAGCTGAACTACATGTAATGTGAGTCCCCATAGCTTCTTGGAAACTTTCCCAGAACTTGGATGTGAAAAGACCGCCACGGTCCGAACTAATCTCCTTCGGAATACCGTGGAGTGAAACAATTCTGGAGATATACAATTCTGCTAGCTGGCTAGCGGTGATAGTCTCCTTGACAGGCAGAAAATGAGCAACCTTGGAAAGCTGGTCGACGACGACAAGAATAGCATCGTGACCTTTCTGAGACTTGGGAAGAGCAGTAATGAAATCCATTTGCACTTTATCCCATTTCCACAAAGGAATAGGAAGTGGTTGAAGAATTCCAGCAGGCTTCTGATGTTCTGCTTTCACGCGACGGCATACGTCACATTCAGCAACATATCGAGCAATGTCCTGCTTCATTCTGGACCACCAGTACCTTTGACGAAGATCACGATACATCTTGGTGCTACCCAGATGGATAGACAGTGGTGTATCATGAGCCTCCTTCATAACTTTGTGTGTCATCAGTTCGAAGCGAGGTACGACAATGCGGTCTCGGAAATACAGGGTTCCATCATCAGCAATGGAGAAATCCCTGTACTTTTCAAGGTGAAGTTCCTTCTTCATCAGACCAATTTTGGCATCTTTAGCTTGAGCAACCTTGACAGCTTTCTCAAGATCTGGCTATATCACAAGGTTATTAAGGGAACCCTGCGGAACGATACAGAGGTTCAACTTGCACAGTTCTTCATAGAGGTGGGGTTGAGATTTTTTAACCATAAGGTTGTTGCAATAGGACTTGCGGCTCAAGGCATCAGCCATCACATTAGCCTTGCCAGGGGTATATGAAATACCACAGTCATAGTCCGTAATTATTTCCAACCATCGCTGTTGACGAAGGTTAAGATCCGGTTGGGTGAACAAGTACTTCAGACTCTGATGATAGGTATAAATCTCACACCGGTTTCCAAGAAGGTAATGTCGCCATTGCTTCAAAGCATAGATCACAGCAGCGAGTTCGAGAACATGCACTGGATAGTTCTCTTCATGTGGACGCAATTGTCGTGAGGCATATGCAATTACCTTTCGCTCTTGCATTAAAAAACATCATAATCCTTGATGAGAAGCGTCACAATATATCACAAAGTCCTTGCGTGAATCGGGAGGAGCAAGCACTGGAGCAGAAGTAAGCTTGTCCTTGAGGGTCTGGAAACTTTCTTGACATTTGTCTGTCCACTCAAACTTAACGCCTTTGTGGAGCATATTAGTCAGGGGCTTGGCAATCTAGGAAAAGTTCTCGACGAATCGACGGCAATAACTTGCAAGGACGAGAAAACTTCTCACTTGCTTGGCATTCTTCGGAGGGGTCCAGTCAAGAATAGACTGAATACGCTCCGGATTAACGGTGATACCGTCCTCGGAAATCACATGTCCAAGGTAGGTTACTTCAGAAAGCCAGAATTCACATTTGGAGTACTTGGCATACAACTTGTGTTCTCGAAGCCTCTCTAGAACAAGGCGAAGATGTTCGGCATGTTCTTCCTTATTCTTCGAATATACCAGAATATCATCCAGATATACCACGACGAACTTGTCGAGGTAATCCATGAATATATAATTCATCAGACGGGAGAACGTAGCTGGAGCATTTGTTAGGCCAAATGACATAACGGTGTATTCATAGGAGCCATAACGAGTAACAAATGCAGTCTTCGGAATATCCTCTTCGCGGACGCGGATCTGGTGATAACCCAACCTCAAATCGAGTTTAGAGAACACCGATGATCCAGCAAGTTGATCATATAAGTCATTGATCCAGGGAAGCGGATATTTATTCTGAATGGTTGCTTGGCTGATAGGATGGTAATCTAGAACCAACTTATTCGTACCATCTTTCTTCTTGACAAAGAGAGACGGTGCTCCCCAGGCAGAGGAACTAGGACGGATGAAGCCCTTCTTAAGTGATTTATCGATTTCTTCCTTAAGCTCAAGAAGGTGGTGCGGTGGCATCTTGTAAGGACGCTTCGCAATAGGAGTGGTGCCAGGCTTCAAGTCAATGAAAAACTCGACAGCTCTAGCAGGGGGTATTCCTGGAAGTTCTTCTGGAAAAACATCCTGGAATTCGCAGACAACTGGAACATTTTCGATCCCCTCAAGTGGAGAAGCGTTCAACGCATTTAAGGCATAAGTTTGGGCCTCGGCGTTCTGAGTGATATGAGCATGATAATTCACTAGCTCATTTGACGATGAGAAGTATAACAGATCTCGAAGAGAAAGGTTAAACAAAACAATGGAAAGGAAAATGATTATCAGACTAATCAGATCAATGACAGGGAAACCGCACAGAAATCCAGCTCTCCAGGTGGACGGAATTTACGAGATCCTAAGTGTCGCTGTTAATAAATTTATTTAACCCGAATAGAAGAGAGATCAGAGTCCCAGAGTAAAGATTGAGGAGTAAAAGATCCTAATACCACCCAGTTGGCGATGTGGGCCCGTAAACCACACAGCCAAGTTAGTAAAACAGTTTTCGTTTTCTAGACTCAACTTCGGCCAAGGAATTGGAAAGGGGGATTCCTAGAGGCAGTCGGCTCTGATACCAACCTGTGATGACCCCGTCTTAATCGTGCACTAACCATACACGCAAATGCACATGATCAGGCGTAAGGACTCACTTGAAGATATCACAACACAACTCTAAAACATAAATAAATTCATACAAGCTTTATATTACAAGCCAGGGCCTCGAGGGCTCGAATACATAGCTCGATGGCATACAAGTGTCAGCGGAAGCATCAGATATCTGGGTACAGATATATTACAGAAATAGAGATAAGCCTTTATGAAGGCGGGGCAAAATTAAACTCTAAGATCGAAAGGCGTAGGCCTCCTACCTAGGACCCTCCGAATCCTACTCCTGGTCGTCTGTCAGCTCCTCGTAGTAGTACTCGTCGGGAGGGTAGTAGTAGTAGCCGTAGTCGTCGACGGGGGCAGCTATCTCAGGGGCTCCGTCATCTGGCGGCGACATATGGATATGGGGAGAAAAAGAAAATAAAGCAAACGTGAGTACTCATTCGAAGTACTCACCAAGCAAGGATCTACACTACATATGCAACATTTTCAAAGGGGGTTGTATATGTGAACTGGGCCGCAGAAATGCCAGAGTAGAGGGGGAAAGCCTAGTCCTATCGAAGACTAGCATCTTCAATCATCTTCATCGGTCTTGCAGCATTAGAAGAGTGCAGATTAACATAATGTAAAGTGGTAGTAGTGTATCAACCTCGCCCAGAGATCCTTCCTCGACTCCCAGCGAGAAAGCATTCCCAAAGCCATACTATCCATTTCATCTCAAGTGATAGGTTCTAGTTGTACCGATCGGGATACAACTCCGAGTGTCCGTTACCGTAGGACTGGCTATCGATAAATTAGTTCTTCCCTGCAGGGGTGCACCAACTTACCCACCACGCTCGATTAACTCCGGTCGGACACACTTTTCTGGGTCATGCCCGGCCTCGGCCAAACGATACGCCGCAACCCGACAGAAAACTTAACAGAGAGGTCAGCACGCCGAACTAAACCTATGCCCCCAGGGGTCTTGGGCCATCGCCCCGGGAACTCCTGCATGTTGCGAGGGCGGCCGGAAGTAGACCTAGCAACCCCTTAATAAAAGCGCGGTTGCGTAACCAGTCCAATCCAGCACGCGCCGCTCAGTCGCTGACGTCCATTAAGCTCCGGCTGAAATATACGACGCAGAACGCCCATACTATGCCCACGTGATGATTAGTGCTATCAAGCCAGAGGCCCCTCGGATCAAATATCCAGACCGTTAGTGTGTTGATAGTGCGGAAAAGTGATACGACGCAGACCGCCAGAAGCCTGTTCTTCGATCCAGTTGCTCGAGTCTTCTGATGATCCAGTGGGGCAGTCAGGATAAAGTGGGGTCTCTGCTGGGGCTCTACCCAACCTATACTAAACAGTTTTAGGATAAGCAGGTAGGTAACAATAACAGGTTACAATAAAATAGGCCATGCAGCAGATATAGGACAATAGTAGCAGCAGTAACTTGTAATGCAAGCATAAGAGAGAAGAGAGTGGGCGATATCGGAATGCTCAAAAAGGGGGTGCTTGCCTGTTTGCTCGGCGGCAAGGGCAAGGTCGGGAACGGTGTCGTCGAGGACTTAGTCGTACTCCGGAGCTGCGTCTGCCTCGGGAGCTACGTCAATGTCAGGGTCTACCGAGAGAGAAGAGGGGGAAGAAACAGGTAAACATAATGCAAACAAATGCAACACAGGGCATGCTATGCCTAGTATGCAGTGCAGGGTTGCCTAAAGATGCTTCTAGGTCATTTTAGTTATTTTTAGATTTAACTTAGGATTTATTACCCGGTGTGTGTGCACTATTCATCCACCGGAATCGGGCTCAGAGTTTCGATTTCTCCTACGTAGGAGGTTCCGATATGGAAACAGACTGCACGATCAGACTCGTCTCGTCGTTGTGAGCAACTTTCATGTTTTAAGTTTTTCAATCCGAGCTACGGTTTAAAAGTTATTAAATTTCAAAGATTTAAATGATTTTCTGAAATTTATTCAATTTAACAGAAATTGATATATGACATCAACATGATGCCATGTTGACCTCAGCAGGTTAACAGGTCGGCTGACCAGTCAAACCTGACATGTGGGTACAGTGGGGCCCACATGTCAGTCTCAGTTAGCTTAACAGAGATTTAAACTAACTAACAGGGATAATTGAATAGGTGGGGCCCTCCTGTCAGTGAGTAATTAGTTTAACTAATTATTTTTAATTATTAAATCATTTATTAGGTTAATTAGCTGAGGGGGTCCCACATGTCAGTGGCTGGGCTGCCCAGTCAGCACGTTGACGGGGTCAACCCAGTCAACGGGGCCCCCCGGACCCACTGGTCGGCGACCCAGGGGCGAGACCCACTGACGACAGGTCAGCACGGCGGCCGGAGATGCGCCGGCGACCTCTCCAGCGGCGGAAGTGCGCCGGAGTTGCTCGGAAAACCGCTATAGTGGCCCGTTTCGAGCGCGGCCACTTGCGTTCGATCGAGCGTTCGAAGCCGCGTTGTTTGGTGGCGGTGTTGGACCAAATGGTTGCCGAAAAAGTGGCCGGCGATGAGCTTTGGCGGCAGCGCATTCGGGCGCGCGTCGAGCTAGGGGCTAGAGGGCACGGGGAGGCGTGCAGGTGAGTGCGTCGTGCTCCTGGGAACACCAGGAACTCGCTGGTGGGCTCAGGTGAGCACGACAGCGGTTGTGGCCACGGCGGCGAAGAGCTCGACGGCGACGCGTTCGGGTACCATGGAAAAACATCTAGCGCGCGCGTGCGGAGCAAACAGAGAGATGGGAAAGGAGGGGAAGCTCACAGCGGAGGCAAACGGTGGTCGTCGACAGCTTAGTAGCAGCAGAACGGCGGAATCGTCGGAGGCGCGCCGGTGATCCGAGGAAGAAGACGAGGCGGTGGGGCTCGGTGCAGAGGTCCCTGGCTTCAACGGGCAGCGCCAGACGACGTGGTCGAGCACGGCGCTCCCTCCAGGCACGATGGCGGCTCGCGGGGACGCTGGTGGCCACGGCGAGCAGCAAGGCGCGATGGCTGCAGCGCTCGGCGGCGGATCTGAGAAGGGGAGAGGCGAGGAAGGAGCGAGGGAGAGAGGTGAGGAATGAGCGAGGAGTCCAGGGGGGATGGACGGATTCAGCCTTATCCCCCTAGCGCGTCGGTAGCGTCGGTGCCGTCGCCGTGTCGCCGTTCGAGCGGCGCTCGCCGGCGCGTCCAGAAACGTGCCGACACGACGACGGAGAGAGAAGAAGATGGGCCAGGTGAGTCGGGCTACAGGCACTGTGCACTTGGGCCAGTGCACAGTGGCCTTTTCCTTTTCTTTTATTTCTTTCTTCTGTTTTCTTTTATTCTTTTCTGTTTTGTAATAGTTAGGCCACTTTTGCTATTTTGTAAAATGTGGGACTTGGCCCAAATATTACAATGCAATATTTCCTTTCAGCAAAAACTTGTTTGGGCAAAGTAGGAATTTATTTGCATTTGATTTAATTATAAATGATTTAAATAGTGCTGTTTTGGTGCTGTTTCATGTGGTTTGAGTCATTTAGCTAATCCAAGTATCATCACTTATATTTTTATAAGTGCTTCTGGAATATTTGCTATTTAGTGAACATTTTTCCAACAGTGCATGAGCAACTTCATATTTCACTTTTGAATTTGAGTTGATTTCCAGAATAGAGTCTGAATTATTTTGGCTAACCACTATGACCAGGCACTGCAAATGATATGACTTGGCATGATTAGCAGTTGATCACAGTGGTAATTACACAGGGGTGTTACAGGTTGATGCACGTTCTAGTCTTTGTTTCTCCGGTAGAAATCTTGGGGCACTCTTTGAGGTTCTTTGTGTTGGATTGAGTATTATGAATCTGAAATTATTTGGTATTATTTTAGTACGAACTCTTGGATAGATCGATCGGAAAGAATAGCTTCGAGGTGGTTTCGTACCCTACAAACAATTTCTTCTTATGTTCTCCGCTAGATAGAAACTTTGGAGTGATTTTTCTTCGCACTTTGAGGGATGGTTATATGATCCAATTATATTAGCATTGTTGAGAGGTTGCACTAGTGAAAGTACGGACCCTAGGCCTCATTTTCAAGCATTGCAATACCGTTTGTGCTCCGTTTTATCAATTGCTACCTTGCTGTTTTTTATTTTTCCTACTACAAAAACCAATATCTACTATCCATATTACACTTGTATCACCATCTCTTCGCCGAACTAGTGCACCTATACAAATTACCATTGTATTTGGTGTGTTGGGGACACAAGAGACTTTTCATTATTTGGTTGCAGGGTTGTTTGAGAGAGACTATCTTCATCCTACTCCTCCCACGGATTGATAAACCTTAGGTCATCCACTTGAGGGAAAATTGCTACTGTCCTACAAAACTCTGCGCTTGGAGGCCCAACATGTGTCTACAAAAATAAAGTTGCATAGTAGACATCAAGCTCTTTTCTGGCGCCGTTGCCGGGGAGGTGAGTGCTTGAAGGTATATCTTTAGATCTTGCAATTGAATCTTTTAGTTTCTTGTTTTACAACTAGTTTGGTTTATAAAAAGAAAACTAGAAAAAAAATGGAGATTGGGTTACCTTAAGTTGTTCTTTATCTTTATAATGTCTATCTTGAGAATAGGGATTCCGATAATTGTGCTCAATTGCTAGAAAAAGAATTCAACAAAATTTATGGCATAAAAATGTTGGATGATGGGCATGATTGCAATATTGCTAGTATGAATTCTTTGAAAATCCATGATGTTAATGATGATTGCATTAGTCATGATAATGATGTCTCCTATAAGAATGTCAATTTTTGCGGAGTGAACTGGGAGTACAAATGCACACCAAAAAGAGAAGATAGATTTTGTAAGAAGCATAAATATTTAGAAACGAAAAAGTTGCAAGAGAGGCTAGATGATTGTGCTGAAAGATTTAATTTTTCTCGCCATCCTTGTGAACTTTGCAATGAACCTGGTCATTTAAATCTCCAATGCAAATTGTTTCACGATCAAATCGTGTCCAAAAATTGTGATAACTTGATTTCCCTTGAGCATCATAAAGAGCTTAGTCTTCTTTTGGGGTATGAAGAAATGAAACGTATAACTGAGGGTATTCCAAAATTTAATCTCAAGAGATTTCTTGATTTTGATCTAGAGGAAATTTATATGTTTTGTGCGGTAAATTGCATTGAGAATCCTTATATTGCCAACTATCTAAAGACAAGAAAACAAATAGAATATGAAGAGAGTACTAATGAAAGGGAAAATATTTCCCAATACCCTCCTAGTGTTTATTATGATGAATCTGGTAACGAGGAGGAGCTTCCTATCCAATCAATCTCTTCAACAAGAAGCTCGAAAAAATCGATTAAACCCATACGTGAGGTGGTGAAGAAGAAATGGAAAATAAGGAGAAGTATAGGTAAGAAGGTAACTCTCCCAAGTAATATTGCTCCTATCACCATTGTGCCTCATGAAAGTGAATCAAATATGTTGATGGAGGATGATGATATTGAGTATGATTTTGTGATGCCTACTACTTGTTGTAATGATTATGATTGGGAAGATAATGATACTTCTTATAATCTTGGAAATCGTTTTGGCACCAACTTGGGAAATTATGATGATAGCAATTGTTATACTGTTGGTGCTATTCATACTATTAATGATGAGAGTGATTATGCTTATGATATGCCAAGTCACAAGCTTGGGGATGCTATGTTTGATGAGAATGACATGCTTGAGAATTTATTTGCTGCAATTAATGTTTGTCCCAAGCTTGGGGATGATATGCTTAATGAAGATGATCTTTTTAGTCCCCCAATTTTGAATGATCAAATTTGCTATGATGATTGCATGCCTCCTATCTATGATGAGAACAAAGTTGCTACTTATGATGATTATTGTGATGATACTTATATTATAAAAAGTAGTGATGATTATATTTATAAAACTTGTCATAGTTATGATTACCCTTTTCCTGAACATTACTCTTTTAATGTGGAAACAATTTATAGTATTCAATTTTCATATGATACTCCCACCATTGTGAATGAGAATAAATTTTCTTATGTGGAGAGTAATAAAAAAATTATGCATGTGGATCATGAAAAGAATGCTTTATGTGATGGATATATTGTTGAATTCATTCATGATGCTACTGAAAATTATTATGAGAGGGGAACATATGCTTTTACATATTGCAATAATATCAAGTTTCCTCTCTTTATGCTGAAAGTTTTGAAGCTATGCTTATTTTGCTTTCCTATGCTAGTTGATTCTTGCCCCAATAAATTGTTTGTTCACAAAATCCCTATGCATAGGAAGTGGTTTAGGCTTAAATGTGCTTGACATGTGATTCATTATCCTCTCTTGCATGTTTCAATTCATATCTTTTGTGTGAGCATCATTGAAATCATCATGCCTAGCTAAAAGGCATTAAAGAAAAGTGCTTGTTGGGAGAAAACCCAACACTTTTACCTACTTTTTTTGTGTGCTCACATGGTTATGCTACTGTAGTAATCTTGTTTTATAGCTTTTGTTTCAATAAAGTGCCAAGTAAAGCCTTTGGGATAGTGTGGATGATAGTTGACTTGATTCTGTGCAAAAACAGAAACTTTTGCGTCCAGTGCATCAATTCCTGTCTTTTACTGGAACGTGTAAAAATTCTAATTTTTTTACAGATGATGGGTATACAAAGTTTCTACGTTTTCCTAATTTTTCAGAATTTCTGCATTTACATAAGTATGACTTTAATTCAGATCTTTTTGTAATGTTCTGTTTTTGACAGATTCTGTTTGCAATGCATAGTTTGCTTGCTTTTATGGTTTCCATGGCTTATATTGCTTATTATAAATTGTGGAAATTGTAGAGTACAGTAGGAATTATTTGTAAACAATTATGAATCTTATCTTGACAGTACGAAAGTGAATTATTTGTCTTTATTATACTAATGCATCTCACGAAGTTCCGTTAAGTTTTGTGTGATTGAAGTTTTCAAGTTTTGGTTGAGATATCAATATGAGGAGAATAAGGAGTGACAAGACCCTAAGCTTGGGGATTCCCAAGGCACCCCCAAGGTAATATTCAAGGAAGATCCAAGCAACTAAGCTTGGGGATGCCCCGGAAGGCATCCCCTCTTTCGTCTCCAACATTATCGGTAACCTCACTTGGAGCTATATTTTCATTCGTCACATGATATGTGTTTTGCTTGGAGCATCATTTTATTTTGCTAGGATTTGTTTTATGTTATTTAGAATAATGTTTGCATCTTTTACTTCAATAAAAATATCAAGTATAGCCTTTACCATGCACATTTTGCAAGTATGAGAGTTGCTGTTTCAAAACAGAAAGTTTATCAATGTTGCAAAAATTCCCGAGAAAAGTCAGAATGTGATAAAATGTTGAAACTTCTTGGACAGTAAGCTATGATAAAATTTATACAGTGTGGTAAATTTTCATAATTTTTGGTGTTAAAGAAGTATTGATACTCTTGCATTCTTTACAGACTGTACTGTTTTAGCAGATTGCTGTTATGTTTGCATTGTTTGCATATGTTTGCTTGTTTAATGATTCTATTTGAGGATAGGAGTATTGAATATGCAGAGGCATTTAGTATGCAATGTTGAATAATAATTTTTGTGATTTTCTACAGTAGAGAATGATAAGGTTTTTGCATTGGTTTATACTAACTTATCTCACGAGTTCTTGTTGAGTTTTGTGTGTATGAAGTTTTTAAGATTTAGGGAAACCGTGATATAAAAGGAATTAAGGAGATGCAAAAGCTCAAGCTTGGGGATGCCCAAGGCATCCCAAGATAATATTTCAAGAAGTCTCAAGCATCTAAGCTTGGGGATGCCCCGGTAGGCATCCCACCTTTCTTCATCAACAATTATCGGTTAGCCTCAGTTGAGACTAAGTTTTTGCTTCTTCACATGATGTGTGCTATTCTTAGAATGTCATTTTATTTTGTTTTGCTTATTGTTTTAATAAAATACTTAGATCTGAAAGTTTTAAATAAGAGAGAGTCCTCAATTAGCTACCCATTTACTTAACTACTTGCTTGATCTTCACTTATATCTTTTTGGAGTAGTTTGTCATTTACTCTCGTGCTTCACTTATATCCTATGAGTAAATTGTTGAATGAATTGAATATCATGAAGTTGAAATTATATGTCCATATCATGCCTAGTGGTAGCTTCACATTGGGTTTAGAAAGTGAAATCTTTTGAAGCTTGACAATCACAATATTGGTCATACAAGCAATTCATGAATGATTACTATAAGGAAGAAAACTTTCACATGTAAATACACTATCTTGGAAATCTTTTGTGATTGTGAGCCCCCATCAAAATATTATATGCCAAAATTGTTGACGTTGGACAAGGAAGACAACGTAATGATTTATGTTTGTTCATATTCACATAGAAGTTATATTGTCATAGATCCTTCAACATGTGGTGCTTGCCCCCCATCTTTGCTAGCCAAAAATTCCGCACCAAGTAGAGATACAACTTGTGCATCCAAAAACACTTAAACCCAAATCTTATTTTCAAGAGTCAACCATACCTACCTAAGGATTGAGTAAGATCCTTCAAGTAAGTTGTCATCGGTGCAATAAGGCAATAAAAATTGCTTCTAAAAGTGTTAGATCATTTAGTGTAAGAGAAAATTGAGCGTTGTACGAACTTGTGATGGCAAAGAATAAAAGCGACAGACTGCATAATAAAGGTTGCTATCATAAGGGGCAATATAACGTGACGTTCTTTTGCACTAAGGGATTGAGCATAGAAAGAAAAAGCGCATGGCAACCTCTGCTTCCCTCTGCGAAGGGCCTACCTTTTACTTTTATGTATTTACTTTCATGCAAGAGTCAAAGTTTTTCTCTCTATTCCTTTTTATTTTTTCTCTTTTGGCAAGCATCATGTGGTGAGGAAAGATCTAGGCACATATATCCAGTTGGATATGGTTAGCATGAGTTATTATTGTTGACATCACCCTTGAGGTGAATACGTTGGGAGGCGAAATTATAAGCCCCTATCTTTCTATGTGTCCGATTGAAACATTTTGCTCATGTGTATGCGGTGAGTGTTAGCAATCATAGAAGACTATATGATGGTTGAGTATGTGGAGCTCTTACTTAGACTATGTTGAATAAGTTGAATTGCAATTATTTGGTGACTAAGAATATAGGTTGTTGAGTTTCAAGAGAATTCATTGTTTGAACCTTAACATGTGAATTGGTTGCTACTTTAACATGATGAGTTTTATGAGAAAGAGTTGTTGTTATGATGCTAGGAAAAGTGATTGAAATGACTATTGATCAAACTTATGCACTTTGCTAGCATTCACCCTTCATAAATTATTTCTTTTATCATTTACCTACTCGAGGACGAGTAGGAATTAAGCTTGGGGATGCTGATACGTCTCCAACGTATCTATAATTTATGAAGTATTCATGCTGCTATATTATCATTCTTGGATGTTTTACAATCATTTTATAGCAACTTTATATCATTTTTTGGGACTAAGTTATTGACATAGTGCCCAGTGCCAGTTGCTGTTTTTTGCTTGTTTTTTACATCGCAGAAAATCAATACCAAACGGAGTCCAAACGCAGTGAAACTTTTTGTGGATTTTTTATGGACCAGAAGACATCCAATGGGCCAGAGCAGCACCTGGGGGGTGCCCCGAGGGGGGCACAACCCACCAGGGCGCACCTGGGCCCCCAGGCACGCCCCGGTGGGTTGTGCCCACCTCGGTGGCCTCCCGCACCGCCTCTTCGCCCTATAAATTGCCAAATATTCCAAAAACCCTCGCGGAGACCCTAGATCAGAAGTTCCACCGCCGCAAGCCTCTATAGCCACGAGAAACCAATCTGGACCCCGTTCCGGCACCGTGCCGGAGGGGGAAGCATCACCGGTGGCCATCTTCATCATCCCGGCGGCCACCATGATGAGGAAGGAGTAGTCCACCCTCGGGGCTGAGGGTTTGTACCAGTAGCTATGTGTTTAATCTCTCTCTCTCTCTCTCTCGTGTTCTTGAGATGTCACGATTTTGATGTGTCGCGGGCTTTGTTAATATAGTCGGATCATATGGTGTTTTCCCCTCTCTATATTGTTGTGATGAATTGAGTTTTCCTTTTGAGATTTCGTTTTATCGGATTGAATACTTTTATCGATTTGAGAACACTTTATGTATGTCTTTCTATGAATACCCGTGGTGACAATGGGCTATCGTATCGATTCACTTGATATATGTTTTGGCACTCAACTCGCGGATTCCCGAGGTGACATTGGGGTAATCTATGCATAGGAGTTGATGCACGTTCTTGTCTTTGTTTCTCCAGTAGAAATCTTGGGGCACTCTTTGAGGTTCTTTGTGTTGGATTGAGTATTATGAATCTGAAATTATTTGGTGTTATTTTAGTACGAACTCTTGGATAGATCGATCGAAAAGAATAGCTTCGAGGTGGTTTCGTACCCTACAAACAATTTCTTCTTATGTTCTCCGCTAGATAGGAACTTTGGAGTGATTCTTCATCGCACTTTGAGGGATGGTTATATGATCCAATTATATTAGCATTGTTGAGAGGTTGCACTAGTGAAAGTACGGACCCTAGGCCTCATTTTTAAGCATTGCAATACCGTTTGTGCTCCGTTTTATCAATTGCTACCTTGCTGTTTTTATTGTTCCTACTACAAAAACCAATATCTACTATCCATATTACACTTGTATCACCATCTCTTCTCCGAACTAGTGCACCTATACAAATTACCATTGTATTTGGTGTGTTGGGGACACAAGAGACTTTTTATTATTTGGTTGCAGGGTTGTTTGAGAGAGACTATCTTCATCCTACGCCTCCCACGGATTGATAAACCTTAGGTCATCCACTTGAGGGAAAATTGCTACTATCCTACAAAACTCTGCGCTTGGAGGCCCAACACGTGTCTACAAAAATAAAGTTGCATAGTAGACAGCATACCCTTGGTAAGTCAATACAGTCGAAGATGGTGTCCTGGCCAATGAGTATAGCTCATCTCCAACAATGTTGTTACCCATGAGATGTGTGTGCAACCAACTGCCGAAAGTCCTGATGTGTTCACATGTAATCCAGTTGTCAGACTGCTCCGGGTGTTTGGAGCGCAGAATATTCTTGTGTTCATTGACAAACGGGGTCACCAAGGTAGAATTCTGTAGAACTGTGTAGTGTGCTTGAGCCCAAGAATGTCGGTCCCTACATGTCGTGGAATTGTCACGGCAGATGTCCTAGTGGAAGGACTTAGGTGTGGAGCCATTGCTACGAGGTTAGCTTGAAGGGGTTAAACGGGACAAGGGACATAGGATTTACCCAAGTTCGGCCCCTCACGGCGAGCTAAAGGCCTACTCCTGCTTTTGGTTGTATTGCTTGGGTTTCGATTACCAGGGAGCGAATCCGCTTAACCTAGTTCTCGACTTGTTCTTCCTCTCCCTAACCCGCCGCCGGGTCACCCCTTTATATACACAGGCTGATGCCCGGCGGCTTACAGAGTCCCGGCTGGCTCATACACAACGTGTCCGGCTCGGTGACAGGACTACACTTTCCTTAACGTACAAGTTAAATACACGGCGGTTTACGCCCGCGGGCCTCATGTCTCCACTGGGTCTTGGGCCTTCAGTAAGCTTGCTTCGTAAACAGCCATCTCTTCTTGGGCCTCTTCTTTATGCGCCGCCAGTGGCATGACCCGGCCCCTCCTGGGCGGGTCATACCCAATAGTTATATCCCCAACATTAGGCCCCAAGTTGATGTGAACTGGTTCATATCAATCTTCATCACTTAGGAAAAATCCTTCCTCATCTGTCCTCACGGGAGCTTATAACCTGGCGTGACGTCATCTCACATTAATATCACACGAGGCCCAAATCTTAATATGTCGTCACTTTAATGAATCTCCAAAAATCAAGGCGTATGTGCTGTCACATATCCATTTTTCAGTCTCCTCAATTCCCGCGCATGCCACTTATCCTTTCTGCCTTATAAATAGGGCCAGGGGTCCCTTTCACTTTTCCCCTTGCCACCTCGTCTTCATCCTCTTCCTCGCAACATCCACGCGCTCGAGTTCCACCGCCGACCTCGCGAACTGCCTCAGCTCCGGCCGCTGCACCGACATGAACGCACCAGAACACCATCGCACGCCTCCGCTGTCCTAACAGCTCCGGTAAGTTCTCCTCTTTCCTCACCGCAGATCTCCATTAGGGTTTGCTCGAGTTCGTCGGAGTTCATCTCCGCCCTTCTTCGTTCTTCATTGTTTCCTGTAAGTTTGATGTTCACCTTGCGCGGTGTTAGCCTTAGAACTCATTTTTGATATTTCAATGCTTCGTCTCTGTGAGAGATCTCATCTGGGCACATGAACTGCTCTGCCGCTGCAACTTAGGTATCGAAATTTTCTTCATTATTCAAACTGATGTAGATCCAAAATCATAGCATCGATTTGTGAAAGCTGTTTGCCCAATACTTAGCAATTTTTCCACTCACAGATTTGAAAATTAATAGCTGTGGGAGCGGCTTGACTTATAAACCGTAACCTGCCAGGTACCATTAGTCCCCTCTTAATCCGCCAATCGTTTACCTTTATAACTCCAATTGTATCCTCCGGCTTAACACATTTGCATGCACGTTTCATCATTGTTTACCCTTGAACCAACAGCCGATTTAACCACGTAATCTTAAACCGGCATAATTTTCTTTTCAGATCATCAAGAATGACTAAGACGTTCACTGCTTGCAACTGGGTCCCATCCCAGGTCACTGAGGAAGACCTGAACAACTTTGTTGCAACTGGCGCCTTAGCCAAGAAAGAGGACATCCATTGGCGGGTCCCAGGTCTTGAAAATCCTCCTGAACCCAAAGACGGAGAAGTGATTGTCTTTACTGACCACATGATTCGGGGGTTTCGCCCGCCCGGCTCAAAGTTCTTCCGAGACGTACTTCATTTTTTCCAACTTCATCCTCAAGATATTGGGCCCAATTCCGTGTCCAATATTTGCAACTTCCAAGTATTTTGTGAAGCTTATTTTCAAGAGGAGCCCACAGTTGAACTGTTTAGAGAATTTTATTATTTGAATCGTCAGACAGAATTTACTAACGGGCCCAGCTTGGAAATCGGTGGGGTTTCCATTCAGAAGAGGAAAGAAGCCAGCTTCCCCTACGCCAAGCCGCCCAGTCATCCCAAGGACTGGAACCAGACTTGGTTCTACTGCCAAGATACCTCTCCAATCGGCGAGAATCCTCTGCCGAGTTATCGTGAGCACCGGCTTAGCAACACACATCCACTCCCACCGCGGCTCAGTACGAAGGAACGGGCCAAGTATGCATCCACTTTCTCAAAGCTCAGAGCCTTCATGGCTAACGGCTTGACCGGCATTGACCTTGTTCGGTGCTGGGTCTCTTGGAGGATCCTACCATTAAGCCGCCGCCCCGGTTTAATGTGCGAGTACACCGGCAACTTGAAGGATCCCCAACGCCACTGTGAAATTCAACTGTCTGATGCCGAAATTACTAAAGCAACCAAGGCTTTATTGAACGAACCTTGGGCAGAATGCAGTAAAACCGGACTTAGTCCTTATTGTACTTTCAACCAGCCACCTGCTGTAAGTGTTGCACACCATGCTTCAGTTTTAATCATGTTTTCGTTAACACTATCCACTTATGATCATTTGATCTCCACAGGCCGATTCTCCGTTTTGGAAGAAGAAACCACAAGATAAGCCGGCCAAGAAGACCCAGACGAAGACCAAGGCTAACAAGCCTGCCAAGAAGAAGACCGACCCCTCCGAGTTACTTAACTTGGATGACGATGATAATGATGATGAGTCGGAGGTAGAACTTGATTCTCTTGGCTCATTTTTTGTACATCTTATTAACAACAATTATCATCAGGATGACGCGGAAGCCAGCCGTGCGGGTGATGAAAAGGTAATTGCTCTTTCCTCCGACTCAGAACCTCTGCCAGAACAGAAATCTTGACAAGCAAGCCAGAAAGTGAAATTTTCTCATCCTTTAGCTCATTTGGATCCCAACTTTATTTTGAAGAAGCAGCAAAATGAAGCTCGCCACACAACTAGGAACAACGGAGGCGGAATCCTTTCTTTCGGCTTACCGAACACACCGGCCCCTCGAAAACGTCGTCCAGAGGTCTCACCAATTTCCGACTTAGCTTATCCCAAGGATGGTCTTTTTCGGCTACCTCTTAATTCGTCTAATTCAAACTATCAGGGAACATCTCACTCCTCCTCTGGCGACTCAACAGGGACTTCAATCCCGGCCTTCAAGACCGTGCCTGGGTAAGGATGCATTCCATCAGTCAAAACTTCATGTGTAATCAATATGCTGACATCTTTGTATTTTACATTCCAGTGGTGTGGCCAAACCCAGCAAAAAGGCAAAATTGAACAAGCCGGCTGAAGACTCCATCCCTTCTAAGCCGGAAAAACAATTGCCAGAGACTTCTTATCCAACCGCTGAGGCCACCATTGATGACCCGCCACCAGAAGAGCACGACGTTACCATCGATCGTATGGACGTTGAACCGGTCACCCCTAAACCGCCGAGTCCCGTCAAGCCTACTGAAGAAAAGGCTGATGATGTCATCGTCACCGGGTTTGGTTATATAGCACTGAGTAATCCCACTATCTTATCCAAGCACAGCCCCAAGGAAGAAATTACTGCTGCTGATAAAAGCAAGTGGAAGGTAGACTTAGAAAGCTACGCCCAATTTGGTGCTCAAGAAATCCATTCCGGTTATTTGAACCGTTTTATATACCAGCCGTGATTTTGAAGCCGGCTTGGTTAATCTGATGAAGGAACGTTATGAGGTAATTCAATCAATTCTTCCTCATAAGTATATTACTATCAGCCGCCAAGTCTTCGAATATCATCACTAGTAGCCCCCAAGGGCCGGCTTAACTATTAAGTTAAGTCGGGACTTCAATTAGTAGTAATCAACTTTGCACCTGTAGCCCCCAAGGGCCGGCTTAATCAATCATGAATAAACCAGGACTTATCACCATGCCTGAAACGAATATCCCAACATGTAGTCTTTATAAACCGGATCATATCATTTTGTCCGGGTCAGTAGATAAACTTGTCTTAAAAACGAGCAATAGGCATTAGCCCGCAAGTGCCAAGGAAAATACTTGTATTGTGCTTGGGACTTCAAAAATAATCATGATCATAATACCTTCCTTGTTTGTTCATTGAACAGGCTGAACTGACTCAGAAGGATTCGCAGCTCAATGATCTGAAGGCCAACGTTAAAACTCAGCACTCCGAGACGTCCAAGTCCAAGTCAGAACTGAAGACTGCTTTGGAAAATATTGAGCAGCTTAAGCAAAGCTTTAATGCTAATAAAGACGGCTGGGAAACCGAGAAGGCGGCTCTATTGAAGAGAGCAGAAGATGCTGAAGCCGTACTTAAACCGGTAACTGACGAGTTGTCCGGTTTAAAGCAGCAGATCAATAACATATCATCAGCCATCTTTGGTAAGTAGTAAACATGACTCTTGTCATCCCAATAAACATCTGCCGGCTTATTAACAAATTTACTGATACAGGCTCCCGGAGCATCAAGTTGGGCTCAGATATGCGCATCAGGCTTAAGGCTGTCTATACTCTTGTAGAACAGCTATATATCGGTGCTCAACGGACCATTGCTGTTGCAACTCATAAGAAACAGCCGCCCACCCTCATCAAGGAAAAATTGGAGAAGTTGTCAGTGCTACCCCAAAGGATCGGAGAGTTGAAGCGAGCCTCTGCCAGAGCCGGTGCTTTGACTTCTTTAAGCCGGGCAAAGGCGTGGCAAGCAGATCTTGATCCAGAGGACTTGGTCAATGGCTGTCCAAGTGTAAAGGAGGATGGGTCTCCCTTCACCGCTGATGACTTTGCAGAAATAGCAAGAGCAATGCGTCCATTAGCAACCCGGCTGGCTGAAGAGACCAATCTATCTCAATACCAGGCGGCTTATGATGCCGATAACAAGAGGATGAAGGCGCCGGTTCATCCAGAGGTGGATCTGATCCCACTGACGCGTAAGCATACCTTCGCTCTTGATATTGACCCGTCAACCCTTAAAGATGATGAAGCTGTTTTCAATGTTTTGACTGGGATCGATTGGTCATCGCCTAACTTCCAGACGACAGAGGAGGAAGAAGAACCGGCGCAGGATGATCCGGAAGCCTCAACCCGCCAAGAATAACGATATGAATTCATGAGCCGGTGCTAGCCATAGCGTTGTGACGCTACATATGAAAAACACTTGTCCTTTTGGGCCTTCAGATGCCTTGTAATAGGCTAGTTTAAACAATTCCGCTCTGTCACGCCATCCTGCATGTTTTATTCGCATAACACTGCTGATCCATCATTTAAAGATCCGCCACTTATGCTTCTTAGTACCATCAATGATGCAAGGTAATTTAATCATTTGTTCCTGCACATAAACAGATAACAAGTGTCCTGGTGGTTTACCCCAGGGCGGGTGACAACACCTCTTTACAAAAACCACTGATGACTAAACAATTCATGATCAGGGCCGGCTTATCAAAACCTCATATAACAAGAAAATAAACATCATACCTGTGATGTTTAGGCACATTACCGTCTTATCATGTCAGCAAGGGTAACAGCCCAGACAGAACACAACGCCCTGTACAATTTTATTCATACTGCCGACTTATCACGCCATCGCAGCCAGGGTTAACATCCCAAAGCTTAGAGCACAACACTCAAGCAAGTAATTATTATACACTGGCGACTTAAAGTCCAAAGCCAGGCCGGGTTAATAAACTCCGGATAAGTTCATATATAAACCATAAGGCAACATAGCCCTCATCGGTTTTTCAATCATGTATTAACATGTCACAAGAGATGAACCTCAAAAAAATGTTCAAAATCAAATATAATTTAAAACCCAAGGCTTTCATAGGCCGCCAAGCCTCAAAATCAAGTGTTGTTCAAGGTCCGCACAGCCGCTGAGTTAAACCTTCATTCAAACCTTGTAAGCCGGGCCTCACATGACCAATCGCCGTTTTAACCTTGACAAGTTCAGGGTCTATAAGATTGACTGTCAAGAGTACGGCGAGTCATTCCAGGATTATCTGGGCGGAGTGGCAAACTTACAAAGGCAGGATAACCCAGAATACACCTGGCATCCAAGCCTATTACAACGGTCAACAAAGCTCTGTCCATTAACAGAGCCCCCATGTAATATTTCATTCCAGGCGTATAAGCCGGATCAGCTGGGTTGTCATAGCTATGCTCAATGAGCAGGAAGCCCCCAAGTGATTAGATGAAGTTATAATAGACTCATATTCTTTAGAAATGAAACGACAGAGGCCCTGAATTCAGGGATGCCGGCTTTATTATATTCATCATAATATATACATTAACAAGGTATGTACATCATAAGAGCCGGTGGCTCAGGTGTAATAAGGCCGAAGATGAGCAATATTCCACGGCCGGCGGGTTTCCTCCTCCGACGTGCGTGAGTCCTTGTGGTCTCGAACATCGATAAGGTAGTATGACCCGTTGTTCACATTTTTGCTGACCACAAAGGGTCCTTCCCAAGGTGGGGATAGCTTGTGCATATCAGTTTGATCCTGGATAAGCCGGAGCACCAAATCGCCTTCTTGAAAGGTCCTGGTTTTAACCCGGCGGCTATGATAACGGCGCAGAGCCTGCTGGTAAATCGGCGAACGAGCCGCCGCCAGGTCACGCTCCTCATCCAACAGGTTAATAGCATCCTGACACGCTTTTTCATTATCAGCTTCAACATAAGCCGCCACACGGGGCGAGTCGTGACGGATGTCACTAGGGAGAACCGCCTCTGCTCCATAAACCATGAAGAAAGGCGTGTAACCCGTAGATCTGTTGGGGGTGGTATTGTTGCTCCATAACACTGAGGGTAATTCCTCTACCCAACAGCCCGGCGTCCTCTGCAAAGGGACCATAAGCCGGGGTCTGATACCTCTCAAGATTTCTTGATTGGCTCTTTCAGCTTGACCGTTAGACTGAGGATGAGCCACTGATGACACATCAAGCCGGATATGTTCTTCTTGACAAAACTCTTTCATTGCACCCTTACACAGATTAGTACCATTATCAGTAATGATACTATGAGGGTATCCAAAACGAAAGACCACCTTCTTGATGAATTGAACCGCCGTTGCTGCATCACATTTGCTGACCGGCTCAGCTTCAACCCACTTTGTAAACTTGTCAACAGCTACCAGGAGATGAGTCTTTTTATCCTTGGACCTTTTAAAAGGCCCAATCATATCCAGCCCCCAGACTGCAAATGGCCAAGTAATTGGAATCATCCTTAATTCTGGAGCCGGTACATGAGCTCGTCTGGAAAATTTCTGACAGCCATCACATTTACTGACCAGATCTTCTGCATCAGCGTGAGCCGTCAGCCAATAAAACCCGTGACGAAAAGCTTTAGCAACCAGAGATTTAGAGCCGGCATGATGACCGCAGTCTCCTTCATGAATCTCCCTTAAAATTTCACGGCCCTCCTCAGGAGAAACGCATCATTGAAACACCCCTATAACACTGCATCTGTGTAACTCACCATTGACAATAGTCATTGACTTAGACCTCTGGGTTATTTGCCTGGCCAAGGTTTCATCCTCGGGTAACTTGCCCCGGGTCATATAAGCCAAATATGGAACAGTCCAATCAGGAATAACATGGAGAGCTGCCACCAACTGTGCCTCCGGGTCAGGAACTGCAAGATCCTCCTCCGTAGGCAATTTAACTGACGGGTTATGCAAAACATCAAGGAAAACATTAGGGGGTACCGTCTTACGCTGAGACCCCAGCCGGCTTAAAGCATCAGCAGCTTCATTTTTCCTGTGATCAACATGCTCCACCTGATATCCTTTGAAATGACCAGCAATAGTGTCAACCTCTCGGCGATAAGCCGCCATGAGTGGATCTTTTGAATCCCAAGTTCCTGACACTTGCTGAGCCACCAAATCTGAGTCCCCAAAACACCTCACCCGGCTTAGATTCATCTCTTTTGCCATCCGAAGACCATGGAGCAAAGCTTCATACTCAGCTGCATTGTTAGTACAAGGGAACATCAACCTTAAAACATAACAAAATTTATCACCTCATGGGGAAGTCAATATAACTCCAGCCCCCGAGCCTTCCAACTGCCTGGACCCATCAAAATGAATAGTCCAATATGTATTGTATGGCTTATCCTCAGGCATCTGCAGTTCTGTCCAGTCATTGATGAAATCCACCAGTGCTTGAGATTTTATAGCCGTCCGAGGCACATACGTCAAGCCATGGGGCCCAAGCTCAATGGCCCACTTAGCTACCCGACCTGTGGCTTCTCTGCTTTGAATAATATCTCCCAAAGGAGCAGAACTAACCACAGTGATGGGATGACCCAAAAAATATTGCTTGAGTTTTTGACTAGCCATAAACACCCCATACACCAGCTTCTGCCAATGCGGATACCTTTGTTTGGAATCAATAAGTACCTCACTGATATAATAAACTGGCCGCTGAACCAGATATTCCTTGCCTGATTCCTTCCTTTCCACCATAATTGCCACACTGACAGCCCGGCTATTGGCAGCCACATACAACAATAAGGGCTCTTTATCAATGGGAGCAGCAAGAACCGGCGGTTCAGCCAACTGTGTCTTCAAGGCTTCAAATGCTTGATCAGCAGCATCACTCCAGACAAAGCGATCTGTTTTCTGCATCATCTGGTATAAAGGGATAGCCTTTTCTCCCAACCGGCTTATAAACTGGCTCAACGCTGCGATACGACCTGCCAGACGCTGAACATCATTGATACACGCCGGTTTAGCCAAGGAAGTAATAGCCTTGATCTTTTCCGGGTTAGCCTCAATACCTCTTTCAGAAACCAGGAAACCCAATAGTTTGCCTGCTGGCACGCCAAAGACGCATTTGGCTGGGTTAAGCATCATTTTATAGACCCGGAGATTGTCGAAGGTTTCTTTCAAATCATCTATCAAAGTCTCTCTCTTCCTGGATTTCACAACGATATCATCCACATAAGCGTGAACATTGCGTCCGATCTGGTCATGGAGACAATTCTGAACGCACCGTTGGTAAGTCGCCTGGGCACTCTTGAGCCCAAAGGGCATAGACACATAGCAGAAGGCTCCAAAGGGAGTGATGAAAGTTGTCTTCTCCTGGTCCTTAACTGCCATTTTAATCTGATGATACCCAGAGTAAGCATCCAAAAAGCTCAAACGCTCACAACCCGCCGTAGCATCAATAATCTAATCAATACGAGGGAGAGCAAAAGGGTCAGCCGGATAGGCCTTATTAAGGTCTATATAATCCCCACACATACGCCAAGTGCCATTTTTCTTAAGCACCAGCACCGGGTTAGCTAACCACTCAGGATGAAAAACCTCAATGATGAATCCAGCGGCTAAGAGCCGGGCCACTTCTTCACCAATTGGCTTGCGCCTCTCTTCATTGAAACGACGAAGAAACTGCTTGACTGGTTTAAATCTTGGATCAACATTAAGAGTGTGCTCAGCGAGTTCCCTCGGTACACCTGGCATGTCAGAAGGTTTGCATGTGAAGATGTCCTGGTTCTCACGGATGATCTCGATGAGCGCGCTTTCCTATTTCAGATCCATGTTGGCACTTATACTGAACTGTTTGGATGAGTCACCAGGAACAAAATCGACCAACTTAGTGTCATCTGCCGACTTAAATTTTAACAGGGGGTCATTCTCTGTAGTTGGCTTCTTCAAAGGTGTCATATCCGCCGGGTCAACATTATCCTTATAAAACTTCAACTCCTCGGTGGCACAGGCCGACTCAGCATACGCAGCATCACCCTCTTCACAATCCAGAGCAATCTTCCTATCACCGTGATGGTGCCTTTATGACCCGGCATTTTAAGCTGTAAATAAACATAACAAGGCCGTGCCATGAACTTGGCGTAAGCCGGCCCCCCGAACAAGGCGTGATACGGGCTTTTGATCTTGACCACCTCAAATGTTAATTTTTCAACTCTAAAATCACGGTCATCTCCAAAGGCTATTTCCAGGGTTATCTTACCCACTGGATATGCCGACTTACCAGGCACCACCCCATGGAAAACAGTAGAAGACGTCTGAAGATCTTTGTCAGACAGATTCATGCGACGAAAAGTATCATAATAAAGGATATTGATACTACTGCCCCCATCCATGAGTACTTTTGTAAGCTTATATCCGCCTACCTGAGGAGCCACCACCAATGCCAACTGACCTGGATTATCAACCCGGGGCGGGTGGTCCTCACGACTCCATACGATGGTCTGCTCAGACCACTTTAAATAACGAGGTACCGCCGGCTCAACCGAGTTTACTGCTCTCTTATGGAGCTTCTGATCCCGCTTACATAAACTTGTGGTGAAAACATGGTACTGTCCACTATTCAACTGCTTCGGGTTACTCTGATAACCAGACTGCTGCTGCTGATTCCCTTGACCAGATTGCTGATTAAAGCCACCTTGATTGCCTTGGCCCTGAAAGCCAGAGTTTGAACCACCACCCCCAAAGCCAGGCCCATGAGAGCCGGGTCCTGAACCGCCATTCGGGCCATGATTGTTCTGGAAAAAAATTGGAATTCCTATATTCCTTCATGATGAAGCAATCCTTCCACAGATGAGTGGCCGGCTTCTCGTGCGTACTATGCTTTGGACAAGGCTGATTCATCATTGCCTCAAGGTTAAACTTTGGCCCCCCAAACCGGGTCGGTTTTCCTTTGCGACGCTGATTATTATTCGGCGTATTGGTGTTAGCCACAAAGTCTAAGTTGCCATCAGCCTTACGCTTACCATTGCCGCCTTGACCTGCTGGGTTATGCTGCTGCCCTTTCGCATTGCTGCTTCTTTTTCCCTTCCCCGGCTTCTCATCATCAGTCTCAAGGGTCCTTGGAACTATCAGAGTCGGCATACTTGACGAGAGCCGCCATGAGCTCCCCCATGTCGTTGCAGTGGCGTGTAAGCCGCCCCAGCTTCTGCTTAAGGGGAAGGAAACGACAATTCTTCTCCAACATCAGGACTGCTGAGCCGGCGTTGATACTGTCCGACGAGTGTATAATAGCTGAGATCCGGCGCACCCAATGTGTTGTTGACTCGCCTTCACCTTGGACACAAGAATCCAAATCCAGGATTGACATAGGTTGCTTCCATGTGTCTTTAAAATTTTGTATGAAACGAGCTTTCAACTCTGCCCATGATCTAATGGAGTTAGCAGGGAGCCCCTTCAACCAAGTACGAGCCGGCCCATCCAACATCATGGTGAAATACTTGGCACATGCAGCATCACTAACATCTAGCATCTCCATGGCCATCTCATAGCTCTCAATCCAAGCCTCAGGGGGCTGATCTGTTGTATAATTAGGCACCTTACGAGGGCCCTTGAAATCCTTACACAAACGCTCATTGCGTAGAGCTGGCACTAAACATGGCACACCCAAAGTTCTGGGGTTCACTCCTGCCTCCACCAATGCAGATGGATAAATCGGCGACTGCTGTTGAGCCGCCAGCTGAGCCGCCAGCTCAGCCTCCCAACGCGCCCTGCCTTGATCCACCAAGGTCTGAGCATCACCACCACCGTGCGCCTGGTTATGCCCACGAGGCTGGTTATGGTGCTGTTCACTGCTTGAAACTGCTGGCGACTCAATACGTCGGCTATAACTCCGGTTTGGCCGAGGGGTTGAGTGAATCCTTTCGCGACTATACGAATAAGCCGCCTGCTGATCCAACGCTGTCTGAAGAAGCTCTCTAACCCTCCGTGTCTCTATCGCAGCTGGTGACTCGCCTTCAACTGGCAGGGCCGCCAATCGTGTTGCCGCAGCAATCATATTATCCAAAGGGTTGGAATAATGACCCGGAGGTGTCGGAACTGTAGGGTAACGCAGCAGAAAACAAAAATTTTTGACCTACGCACCAGCCCAGGACCACTATGGAGACTGCATACAAGGTTTGATCATATTCGTTACCGACTCGTAGCGCAGCGGAAGTAGAGTCGATGACGATCGGCGGTGCAGATCCCCGCAGCTAGGATTTACAACCTCCCAACCGCGAGGATGTATACCCTCGTCTTCCCTTCGGACAGCCCTCCGGGAGGCGGTCGAACAGTCCCCCGGACGATGTCGCGGACAGCCCTTCGGGAGGACCTTTGAAACTCGAACGGTCACTCGGACATCCCTTCGGGAGGACTCACATAACTCGGACCGTCACTTGGACAGCCCTTCGGGAGGCACTCTCAAACAGCCCCTCGGGCACTAAGATCGAAACTACGACCTCTCTACAGAGTTGCACACATACGGTGTCAGCTATCCGGCAGGGCTTCGCCGTCCAGAACTAGTTCCTGCCGGAACCCAGACAGCCTTTCGGCACTACGAAACTATTTCGTGGGAGGGAGAGAGAATGCCAGATCATGCATGGCTTGTGTGAGAGAGTTGGAGTGGAGTTGGAGAGCACCTCTCCTCCTCCTTATATAGTGGTGGAAGGGGTGGAGGGGGCTGAAAATTCAGCCCACTAAACATGGGGAAAACATGTTCCCACAAAACAAGGAGAACATGTTCCCACCAAACAAGGGAAAAACATGTTCCCTTGTCCATGGTGTTCCCCCATGGGGCCCCACCTTCCTCCCAACACTCTCCACCATTTGTGGGGGCTGCCCCCCACCATGGGGGGCCCCCCCAACATCTTTGTCCAGCCACAAGGGGCTGCCCCCTCAAGGGGAGCGCCCCCAAAACAGCCCCCACGCATCGTGGGATCTTGTCCCCTCACGCTGGGACAAGATGTTTTCCGCGACAATTACTTCTGAAAATTCCGGAAGGTCCCAGAACATTTCCGACACCCTCTAAAATTATCTGGACACGCTCTGGAACATTTCCAGTATGGTGGTTTAATTTAAAACCATCTTTGTTTACCCGGTAAACAACTCCGGCAGCTCCGAAACATTTTTTCGATTTTTTCTCCAGAAAAATTCCAGAAATTACCAGACCAATCTGGCAACCTCCAAAACATTCCCGGTGCTTGCCGAAACCTTTTTGGATCAATGGTTTTATCCGAAACAACTTTTCGGTTTTACCGAAACTTTTTCAATGTTCTCTCTCCAGAACTCTTCCGTTGTCTCCGAAACTTTTTCGGTGATTTTCTCTCAGACTCCCTGTCTAGTATTCAGCAGATAGATGACCCTTAAGCGTGTGACCCTATAGGTTCGGTGAAGTATAGACATGACACGGAACACCTTCCGATCAATGATCAACATCGAAGCCGTGGACACCCATATTGACCCCTATACCCACACGAATGAATATTCGAGTGAACCTCCAGTTGGCGTGTGCTATTCCTGTTGCTTCACGATATGTTACAAATACCCGAGGTTAGACATGTAGGCATTTCCGTGGATCAACAACTTGTCCACTATGCCAGTTACCTCGTTACCGGTATTGTTCTCTTTTCTCGTTACCGTGTTCCGGCATCCCTGTGATCAAATCACAAAGTGTCTGGCCAGACGATGATGGATACCGTAACACCGAGAGGGCCCAGAGATATCTCTCCATCGTCGGAGGAGCAAATCCCAATCTTGAGCTATCAAGTTACTTGACACACTTTTCCATGAACCCGTAAGCCGCCGTAATAGCCACCCATTTACGGATGACGTTTAACAAACCCCAAAGTTCATGAAGCAAGCATGAAGAAACTTGATACTCTCATGGTCTAAGGAATCATGCAAACGTTAACCATCTCTGTGTTATTAACCATTAATATGTGACAAATGTAACTCATAGCATAACATCAATTCGGGTCGATTCAACACAAATGTTCTTCTAACACTGTGCCCTCAAAATTGCTGGCATAGACATGCCCATGATTAGGAAAACAGAACCATCATGCAATACTTGAGCTAGTCTTAGAGGCCAGACTAGGAATACATATTACCGTTTATTATTCCACACGTGCATATGAGTCTTCCTCCGAGCCTCATTTTATTTGCAGACTCGAGAACCATAGCAGTTATAGCATGGAACATAAACCTAATTATGAACAGGGAGATAATCAATAACATTTATTATTGCCTCTAGGGCATATCTCCTACAGGAACATGCTGAGGCGGGGTATTATTCAACCGAGGCAGGTCCATCGCGCGTGGCTGAACCGGTGTTCCGGTCACAGGTGCTTCGACCACCCGGTTCACTGCCGGCGGGTCACTGGTTCCTGCTCCAGGCGTGTTGAAGAGGTTCCTTGCCTCATAAACCGGGGGTAGCCGACTCTGGTGCCTCCTCCTCATGATCTCGTTCGAAGCGTTCTGATCCAATGTGAGCCGGAAGGAGTCTGCCTGAATCCATTGTGCTTGGGCGTCCAAAGCAACCCGCTCCGCGGCCATCCTAGCGTTTTCAGCCGCCAGTTCCTCCTTCGCTTGGGCGATCTCATCACGCACCTTCGCCACATCCCCCTTATGCTGCTCCAGAGTATCCGGGGTTACCTCCACCCCCTTTAAAGTCGCCAAAGCTACCAACAATTTTGTGAGGACTTGAGCCAGTGGGCGAGCAGAACCGCTAGCACCAGCCGCCACCGCAGTCGTTGAACTGGAGGTCATAGCCGCGGCGGTTGTCGACCCAAGAGCTGGCTATGTACCGGCCATGAAAATTGCGACCCTGTTCGGCGGCTCATAAGGGTCCGGAATACTGTCACCATCGGAACAGCCCCCAAGCCGACCGTCTTGCAGTTGATAGATTGAGTTGGTCTCGCCGGTTGACGACTCACCATCAGAGTAGATGGCCGTCTCACCACCAGATATAGATCCTTCCTCCAATTCTGCCCCATGGATAAATCCAACAAAGGCGCGCTTCACGGTGGGTTGAACCCGGGCGGGTCGCGCACGCTGAGCTGTCTCGATGATGTCGGTGCAGGTGTCCGGCTCAGGGCCCGGTTCGCCGATCTTGCCTATGAAAACATGGATTCCGCTGAAGGGGACCCGGTACCCGTAATCAATTGAGCCAGCCTCGGGGTTCCAGCCTGCATCAGCGATGTAGAGTTTGCCGCGACGACTCTTGGTCATCCGGCCCACAGCGTATCCCTTGAGCCCTACGAAGCTGCCCTTCAAGAACTCGAAACCACCGTGCGCAGGCCCCACGGTGGGCGCCAACCCTGGTGGGATTGTCACGGCAGATGTCCTAGTGGAAGGACTTACGTGTGGAGCCATCGCTACGAGGTTAGCTTGAAGGGGTTAAACGGGACAAGGGACACAGGATTTACCCAGGTTCGGCCCCTCACAGCGAGGTAAAGGCCTACTCCTGCTTTTGGTTGTATTGCTTGGGTTTCGATTACCAGGGAGCGAATCCGCTTAACCTAGTTCTCGACTTGTTCTTCCTCTACCTAACCCGCTGCCGGGTCACCCCTTTATATACACAGGCTGATGCCCGGCGGCTTACAGAGTCCTGGCCGGCTCATACACATCGTGTCCGGCTCGGTGACAGGACTACAGTTTCCTTAACGTACAAGTTAAATACACGGCGGTTTACGCCCGTGGGCCTCACGTCTCCTCTGGGTCTTGGGCCTTCAGTAAGCTTGCTTCATAAACCGCCATCTCTTCTTGGGCCTCTTCTTTATGAGCCGCCAGTGGCATGACTCGGCCCCTCCTGGGTGGGTCATACCCAATAGTTATATCCCCAACACTACATATTATTGAATCTGCTCCTAGCGTGCCTTTTCCAGTCAGTCTCCCCTCATACCGCGACTGAGGGAGACCAATCGGCTTAAGGTCAGGAATAAAGTCAACACAAAACCCAAAGACCTCCTATGTTTGATGGCCCAAGGAGATACTTCCTTCTGGCCTAGCTCGGTTACGAACATATTTCTTTAAGACTTCCATGAACCTCTCAAAGGGGAACATATTGTGTAGAAATACAGGACCCAGAATGGCAATCTCGTCGACTAGATGAACTAGGACGTGCGTCATAATATTGAAGAAGGATGGTGGGAACACCAGCTCGAAGCTGACAAGACATTGCACCAAATCATTCTTTAACCTTGGTAGGATTTCTGGATCAATTACCTTCTGAGAGATTGCATTGAGGAATGCACATAGCTTCACAATGGCTAATCGAAGGTTGTCCGGTAGAAGCCCCTCAATGCAACCGGAAGCAATTGCGTCATAATCACGTGGCAGTCATGAGACTTTAGGTTCTAAAACTTTTTCTCTGGGATATTTATTATTCCCTTTATATTGGACGAGAAGCCAGACAGGACCTTCATACTGAGCAGGCATTCAAAGAAGATTTCCTTCTCTTCTTTGGTAAGAGCGTAGCTGGCAGGATCTTGATACTGCTTTGGATGCATGCCGTCTTTTTCGTGCACACGTTGTTCATCCTCCCGTTCCTCCGGTGTATCTTTTGTCTTCCGATACACGCCCAAGAAGCATAGCAGGTTCACGCAAAGATTCTTCGTCATGTTTGTCACGTCGATTGCAGAGCGGACCTCTAGGTCTTTCCAATAGGGTAGGTCCCAAAATATAGATTTCTTCTTCCACATGGGTGTGTGTCCCTCAGCGTCATTCGGAACAGATTGTTCGCCAGGACCCTTTCCATAGATTACTTGTAAATCCTTGACCATATCAAGTATGACATCACCAGTATGGAGGACGGGCTTCTGCCGGTGATCTGCCTCACCTTTGAAATGCTAGCCTTTCTTTCTTAAGAGATGGTTGGTCGGAAGAAATCGACGATGTCCCAAGTACACATTCTTCCTGCATTTGTCCAAATATATACTTTGGGTATCATCTAAACAGTGCGTGCATGCGTGGTATCCCTTGTTTGTCTGTCCTGAAAGGTTACTAAGAGCAGGCCAATCATTGATGGTTACAAACAGCAACGCATGTAGGTCAAATTCCTCCTGTTTGTGCTCATCCCACACACGTACACCTTTTCCATTCCACAGCTATAAAAGTTCTTCAACTAATGGCCTTAGGTACACATCAATGTCGTTGCCGGGTTGCTTAGGGCCTTGGATGAGCACTGGCATCATAATGAACTTCCGCTTCATGCACAACCAAGGAGGAAGGTTCACTACTAGGGATAACCCTAGCAGTAGCGCTGGATTTATAGCTATCAGTAACACTGGTACAAGAGCTACCACTAAGGCGCTACAGCTAACTGGTAGCAGTAGCACTGATTTTCCAGCGCTACTGCTACCAGTTAGATGTAGCGCCTTAGTGGTAGCGCTTGTACCAGCGCTACTGATAGCTATAAATCCAGCGCTACTGCTAGGGTTATCCCTAGTAGTGAACCTTCCTCCTTGGTTGTGCATGAAGCGGAAGTTCATTATAATGCCAGTGCTCATTCAAGGCCCTAAGCAACCCGGCAACGACATTAATGTGTACCTAAGGCCATTAGTTGAAGAACTTTTATAGCTGTGCAATTGAAAAGGTGTACGTGTGTGGGATGAGCACAAACAGGAGGAATTTGACCTACATGCGTTGTTGTTTGTAACCATCAATGATTGGCCTGCTCTCAGTAACCTTTCAGGAGAGACAAACAAGGGATACCACGCATGCATGCACTGTTTAGATGACCGAAAGTATATATTTGGACAACTGCGGGAAGAATGTGTACCTGGGACATCGTCGATTTCTTCCGACCAACCATCAATGTTGAAAGAAAGGCAAGCATTTCAAAGGTGAGGCAGATCACCAGAAGAAGCCCGCCCTCCGTACTGGTGATCACATACTTGATATGGTCAAGAATTTACAAGTAATCTTTGGAAAGGGTCCTGGCGGACAATCTGTTCCGAATGACGCTGAGGGACGCGCACCCATGTGGAAGAAGAAATCTACATTTTGGGACCTATCCTATTGGAAAGACCTAGAGGTCCGCTCTGCAATCGACGTGATGCACGTGACGAAGAATCTTTGCGTGAACCTGCTAGGCTTCTTGGGCATGTATGGGAAGACAAAATATACACCGGAGGCACGGGAGGACCAGCAACGTGTGCACGAAAAAGACGACATGCATCAAAAGCAGTATCAAGGTCCTGCCAGCTACGCTCTTACCAAAGAAGAGAAGGAAATCTTCTTTGAATGCCTGCTCAGTATCAAGGTCCCATCTGGCTTCTCGTCCAATATAAAGGGAATAATAAATATCCCAGAGAAAAAGTTCCAGAACCTAAAGTCTCATGACTGCCACGTGATTACGACGCAACTGCTTCCGGTTGCATTGAGGGGGCTTCTACGGGAAAACGTTCGATTAGCCATTGTGAAGCTATGTGCATTCCTCAATGCAATCTCTCAGAAGGTAATCGATCTAGAAATCCTACCAAGGTTAAAGAATGATTTCATGCAATGTCTAGTCAGTTTCGAGCTGGTGTTCCCACCATCTTTCTTCAATATCATGACGCACGTCCTAGTTCATCTAGTCGACGAGATTGCCATTCTGGGTCTGGTATTTCTACACAATATGTTCCCCTTTGAAAGGTTCATGGGAGTCTTAAAGAAATATGTTCGTAACCATGCTAGGCCAGACAGAAGCATCTCCATGGGCAGGCAAACAGAGGAGGTCATTGGTTTTTTTGTTGACTTCATTCCTGACCTTAAGCCGATTGGTGTCCCTCAATCGTAGTATGAGGGGAGACTGACTGGAAAAGGCACACTAGTAGCGGAGTCAATAATATGTACGGACGGGCATTCTTGGGCTCAAGCACACTACACGGTTCTACAGAATTCTACCTTGGTGACCCCGTATGTCAATGAACACAAGAATATTCTGCGCTCCAAACACCCGGAGCAGTGTGACGACTGGATTACATGTGAACACATCATGACTTTCGCAGTTGGTTGCAAACACATCTCATGGGTGACACCGCTGTTGGAGATGAGCTGTACTCATTGGCCAGGACACCATCTTCGACTGTATTTACTTACAAAGGGTACGAGATAAATGGGAATACATTTTACACGATCGCCCAAGATCAAAAGAGCACCAACCAAAACAGTGGTGTCCGCTTTAATGCAACAACCAAGAGGGAAAAGGACACATATTATGGTAACATAGTGGACATACGTCAACATGACTATGGACATGATTTTAAGGTCCCTTTGTTTCGGTGCAAATGGGTCAATGTGTCAGGAGGCGGGGTACAGGTAGACCCACAGTACGGAATGACAACAGTGGATCTGAACAATCTTGGGTACACAGACAAACCATTCGTCCCAGCCAATGATGTGGCGCAGGTTTTCTATGTGAAGGACATGTCTACCAAACTGAGAAAAAGAATAGATATGGAAGCGAATACATGATACGATGAGCCAAAGCGCCACATAGTTCTTTCAGGGGAAAGAGACATCGTGGGAGTGGAGGGCAAGACAGACATGTCTGAAGATTATGAAAAATTCATGAAATTCCTCCCTTCAAAGTCAAGGCTGACCCAAGCACCCTGTTAAACGATGAAGATTATCCATGGTTACGGCGCAATAAGCACAGGACACACACGAAGAAAAAGTGAAGACTTTCTCTCCACAACTATTCTGATGATGGCTCTGATGATGGCTTTGATTACGCGAAGAAAAAATGAAATCCCTTTGTAGTAGATGAGTTGAAAATTGATGATGTGGCTTTGAATGGTGCATGTTGAACGCACAAAAAGTCTGCAGTTGAAATAAGTTCAAAATAATAAAATTCCTTTGTAACAGATGAGTTTTCATCCGAAACCTTGATACTTCGAAAGAGATTGCCCATTTTGTACACGAAGTGCATCCAGTTTTTGCCGTAACCCTCTCAACTTTTTAGCACATGCTATGTGGGTGAAATGATGATACCATGCTAACTTTCAACCTTTTTAGAGTTTATTTGTAGTGCTTTTCAATTTCAGTGTCATTTAGCTCAAAGAATGAACTAATAGCAAAAAGAATAAACTAAAAAGCTTTTATAAACTCTAATAGCAAAAATATTGAACTAAAAAGAAACAACTAAAAAGAATCAAAATAATATTAACTAAAATTATCAAAGTATTTATTTGTTAAAAAGAATGAACTAAGAAGAATCAACTAAAATATTAACTAAAAAGAATCAACTAAAACATTAACTAAAAAGAATGAACTAAAAAGAATCAATTAAAATATTTTGTTATGATCAACTAAAACAAAACTATAATATTCTTCAATAGCAGAAAGAATCAACTAAAAAGCTTTTATAAACCTCTATCTATTCTCAAAATAATATTAACTTAAAATTATATAAAATTTATGCAACTAAAATTATCAAAGTTTTTTCTGTTAAAAACTTTAATAGAAAAAGAATTTTCATAAAGTTTTTTTGTTAAAATCTTTAATAGCAAACTAAAATAACAGAAAAAATTGCCCACCTTCTAGGCCACAACGGCCTGCATACGACTAGGAACTCAACTACTAGCTGGGCCAGGATGCAGGCCCGTTGGGCAAGTAGGCCCCACAGGGCAGTAAGAGGTTCATTAGGCCCACACAGGCCTACTTAAGAGAGGAGCTCGAAACGGTAGCCGCGGCGGGGCTTATAAACAGGTGCGGGTGCCTCTCAACTAGCGAGGTGGGACTAAACATTTAGACACCGCTATGCCAGGCTATTGGTCCCGGTTGGTGGCTCGAACCGGGACGAACGGGGGCCTTTCGTCCCAGTTCGTGCCACCAATCGGGACCAATGCCCCCCTTTCGTCCCGGTTCCAGCTACCAATCGGGACCAATGGCCTGGGCTTCCCGCCCTTTCGCCTGGCGAAATACACCTTTGGTCCCGGTTGGTGGCTCGAACCGGGACGAAAGGCCCCCCTTTCGTCCCGGTTCGAGCAACCAACCTGAACTAATGCTATGGGTATATAAGCAGCACTTGGAAGTTTTCCTTTCAGTTTCGAGCCTCTCATCGTCCTCTCCTCCGCCGACGCCGCCAGGCTGCCCCGACGCCATCGCCACGCCCCTGCCCCGCCATCGCCGCCGCCGTCGTCGTCGCCGCCACCGAACCCGCGCGATGTCGCTCCTCCCTGAGCCCTCGCCGCGCCCCTGCTCCGCCGTCACCGTCGTCGTTGCCGCCCCCGAGCCCGCGCACTCTCCCTCCTCCCCGAGCCCTCGCCGCCCCTGCTGTGAGCCGCCAGGCCCCGGTCCGCTGTCCCTTTTTTTTCATAGATTTTTTTGTTCATGTATGTAGATGTATGTATGTAGATTTTGAGCAAGTGGCACTTTCTGGATATTGAGCAAGTGCCCCCGATATGATGATTTTTTTTTCATAGATTTTTTTTGTTCATGTATGTGGATGTATATATGTATGTAGATTTTGAGCAAAGTGGCACTTTCAGGATATTGAGCAAGTGCCCCGATATGTACATGTATGTATGTAGATGTTCATGTATGTAGATTTTGAGCAAGTGCCCCCGATATGATGATTTTTTTTCATAGAATTTTTAATGTTCATAGAATTAATATCAAGTGGCACTTTTCAAACAAAGTTTTGAGCAAGCTAATGGACTCTAGCAGAGATGTAATTGATACTATCTTGTAGATCATAGGAGAGTGATCAATATTGATATAAGGCACTAACCCATAGGATGTACAGAACAATAGTTGTAGCCTTTGGAAAACAGCTAAGTGATGTTTAAAGCTGAGGAATTCTCAGACTTAGCAGAATTTTCAGAATATTGGTAAAACTTTAGAAATTCGTAGAAAATTAACCGTAACTCCGATGAAAATAATTTATATATGAAAATCGATCAGAAAAATATGACGAATCCGAATATGCCCTCTGTTCGTCTGTCACAAGCAGCTAGCATAGCGAACCTGGAACCGTCCCCCTCCGGTTCATCTGTCCGAAAATGCAGACTTCGGGAAAACATTCCCGGATGTTATCCCCCTTCACCTATATCGTGTAGTGCGCCGCGTTAGAACACTCCTAACTCTCTCAGGAATTCAACATATCCCCGATAACTTCGACATGAGGGGGGGGTCCGTAAATCCTCGACGACCATGAGAGAGGCGGTCCGCAAAGTTTCCTCTCTCGAAAAGATAGGACGAATCATCAGACATGAGGGGGGAGGAGTCCTCGACGATCGTCTGAAACTGACTGTTATAAAACCTGTGAACTTTGCATGATGTTTGCCACTAATCCATTGCTCATATATATGCATATGATTCCTTGTTGTGATTAAGTCTATGTTTGCCACTAATCCATCTCTCATGGTTGTATATTGCCATGTTGTAATGTTTGCAGAAACTATGGACAGACACTTAGAAAAAGAAGAGTTGTTGGGGGATATAATCCGTGACGGAGGTGATATCACCTTGTTGTTTCTCAACGACACCGGTGGTGAGGAAGGAGATCATGACGGCTCCGGTCATCCGACAATGAAGGAGGAAGTAGATCATGACGGCTCCGGTGATCCAATGGAGGAGGAAGGAGATCATGACGGCTCCAGTGATCCAACGGAGAAGGGAGCCTTAACTGTTGCAAAGTCCGGCGAGGTATATATATATATATATATATATATATATAAAGCCTTTGCTGACTAGATGCATTAATTTTTTTGTATGTACATATATTGACGCTTCTTTCTTCTTTTAGCCCTCCGGATCGAGCCAAACTTCGGTAAGGAGACAAGGGCCGAAGAAAAGGTTGGACCAGGATGAAAGGTTCATGATCGAACAAATCACTCGAGATGGCCAACCGATTGCTCCCAAGCAGACCAAGGACACATTTGTACATCAGTGCGGAGTTGTTGTTAGGGACAGCGTCCCGATCAGCATCCAAGAATGGAATAAGAAGAAGGACCCTGAAGTTTCTTATGTCCAAAATAGACTGAAAGATGATCTTTGGACCTCGCTGATGACAAATTTCAGCCTACCGCCAGAGAAGGATCCGACAGTTATTCTCCCAAAGGTCAAGGCGTTTGCTCTTAAGAAGATGGCAGAACTATTCAAGAACTGGAAGAAAGATTTGAAGAAAAAGTTTGTCGACAAAGACGAGACTCCAGAATTCACCGGTCAATATGAGAAGATAAGAGATCACTGGCCCGCATTTGTGGCCTACAAGAAATCAGAGAAGGCTAAGCAAAGGTCACTGACAAACAAGCAAATTGCTGCAAGGAAGAAGTATCACCATACTACGGGGTCAGGTGGCTACAGCAAAGCCCAGCCTATGTGGGACAAAGCTGAGCAAGTCCTGCTTGCTAAAGGGGTCCAACCAGCGACATTGCACTGGCCAGATCGGGCAAGGACTTGGTTCTTCGGGGTTGGGGGAACTTTGGACCCAGAATCAGTGAAGTATGTTTGGACGAACGATCAACTTGCGATTCCATCACGAAGCTTGAGGAAGCAATCAAGGCAGTGCAGGAAGGGACGTTCATTCCCGACAGAGAGAAGGACGAGCTCACAGACGCCCTAGGGAATCCTGAACACACTGGACGAACACGAGGCACATCAGGCTCTGTTCCGTGGGTGCATGGGTTTCCCGACAGCGGTGGTTATAGAAGTCGAGAGAGAAAGAAGAAAGAGGAAGCAAGAGAAATGCAGAAGATCAGTGCAAGATTAGCGAAACTAGAAGAACTTGAGTGCCAGCGAGCTACCGGCCAACCATCTCAGCGGCACGAAGGTCCTTCGTTCGACACTGCCCCCGAAGCTACCCCACCATCTCAGCGGAGAAGCAGCGTGGCTTCCACGGAGCTCGTTCAGCCTGATTTCACGGCTCCTCGCTACCCCGTGGATAGTATCACGGAGAATGAACATTGTGTGCTGATGGCGAAATGCCAGAACCTGACCTTGAAGGCGGCGGTCGTCTCTGTTTTACCTCCTCGAGCTGAAGGAACTTTCCATTGCCGTCCGATTCCACATGGCTATGCTATTGTCGTGGTGGATGAAATAATGGAGGGATTTAAGGGGTTGGACCTTGACTACCCTACAGGTGAAGGGGATATTCTTATGGAAAATGCTTTAAGAAGTAGCTGCCTATGGAGAAAGGAGAACATCAAGCTTCCAACCTGGACTCAACAGACTCAGCCGGATGAGGCCCCTCAGCAGACTCAGCCGGATGAGGCCCCTCAGCAGAGTCCTCTTCCGCCTCAGCTGTCTCCGGCGCGTCAGCGGACTCCGCCTCCTCCTCCGCCTCCTCCGGCACGTCAGCGGACTCCGCCGCCTCAGCAACGGCAGAAGGGAGCCGCCGCGCTCCGGCGGCTAGCAGTACAAAAGGCGGGAAGAAATTCAAAGATGGTCCAAGCCTCAGGGCTCCTCCAAAGTTACCATATGAGAGGACTGACGAGGAAACCAACAACATCATGGATGCCGAAGTGCAGGCCCATTTTGAATAGAAACGTCCACTTCCAAAGGGAACAATAGATCCGGTGAAATCGAAGCGCACTCTGGATGCCCTTAAGCGACCACCACCGCCTCCGCCGCAATCTAACTTTGACCGCTGTATTGAAAAGACATATGATGAAGCGCGGCGGTCGGGAAGTAATACCAGTGTTGCAAGACGAAGATGTGGGAAAAAAATTCCCCAGCTCGGCGAACAGGAGAAGCAATCGTGCCCCCCCGCTCAAGGTGTCTAGCGATATCGTCGCTAATCATCCGGGGCTACTGCCCGGTACCAATCGTGGTGATTACGTGGGCGATGATGTACAATTTGAAATGGCTGAGGTAGTAGAGATCTTGAGATACGAGCACGGGAAGCCTCTCGTCAAACCTGATCAGCTCCCACATCTAACAATGATGATGCGAAGATTGCATGACTGGTACTTGGAAAGCTGCAGGAAGAATGGGACCGATAGTTTGATGGTGAGAATTAAAGATGAGCACGACCTCATTGGAGTCAACCTGATGCCTGTTGAATTTGTGGAATTATTTCAGTTATTCAATCAAGAGGCCCTCGACAAACAACTCATGACTTGCTACTGTCTGTAAGTATTACTTCTGTAATTAAGTCTCTAGATCAGCTCGTTCATTGCATGTATATATAATTATCCTCACTATATTATGCAGATTGAAGATCGTCGAATGCAAAAGGGGACAAATCTATGACATTGGGTTCATTAGCCCAAATACCGTAAATAAGTGGACGGTAGAAAATAGAGTTGAAGATACTGAGCAAAACTTGCTACAAGCGTTCCTTCGACATCAAAACAAAAGGAAAATACTCTTTCCTTACAACTTCAAGTGAGTGTTACTGTGTTGTGCATATTCGGTTTCGCTTACTCAAGGTTAAGTAATGTAATTGATGTGTTGTGCGTGCGCAGGTTCCACTTTATTCTGCTATCCATTAAGCTTGACGGGGGAGTAGTAACTGTCTTAGACTTGAGACGTAAAGATCCCAAGGATTATGTGGACATGACTGCAATGCTCCAGAAGTAAGTTCAATCATTATCGCACCATATCGGCAACTTTCGTTCATTTCCTGATATCAAGTAATCATTTTCTTTGCCTGGCAGGGTTTGGAAAAAGTTCACCGGAATGGTTCCGGGTCTGAAGAAGGAGCTGCGATTTACACACCCCAAAGTAAGTAGTACTGGCTAGTTCCACGCATCTCTCATTGATTCTAGTTTCATCAATACCATTATCATGCTTGATTATCAGTTTGATTGAACTCTATTCTTGTAAAGTGCTTGTGGCAGGCAGGCTGGAATAATTTATGTGGATACTACGTTTGCGAGTTCATTCACCACTCGACCTCTCAGTGAGGCTTCTTGTCTGACAAACAATTTGAAGTACGTAAACAATATTCACAATTTTATTTTATTACCATCAATTGTGTTGAGTTTCATTCATATATATGTATTGACCTCTTTCTTTAAATTAGATGTGGGAGAAGCGGGAAGAACTCCTACCACATGATCGCATACGAGCAATTCAAGAGGAATTGGTGGCATTCTTTCTTGACCACATCATACATGAAAAGGGAGAATACCATACGGAAATTCAATGGGAGTTTGGTGCTTGATGATGTCAGGGATGTTATATTGTATATATGTAGTATCATCGGATAGATATACGAAAACTTGTTGTTCGACCAAGCACGGAAAAAGAGAGGTCACTTCTCTCTATATACGTTCATGATGATCTTGTGTAATTAATGATTTCCTTCATTTTCTTATTAGCAAGCGTCGAGTTCTCTCTATATGTAGTAGCTACCGTCGACCAAGCACAGAGAAAGAGAGGTCACTTCTCTCTATTAGCTAGCTAACACAATATGAAACCCCTAAACCCTCCAAAACCCCTAAACCCCCCTTTCAAAAACAAAAACAAAAACCTAGCGCCTGGGAGCTGCTGATGCATGGCTGCCTTTTAGTCCCGGTTGGTGTTACCAACCGGGACTAAAGGTCTTTCTGCCTGGGCGCCCCACAGCGGCCACGTGGAGCTTCTTTAGTCCCGGTTCGTAAGCCAACCGGGACTAAAAGTGAAGGGCTTTAATCTCGATCGTTTTGTCTCAGTTGTAGAACCGGGACTAAAGGCCGTCTGAAATCGGGACAAGTACCCTGTTTTCTACTAGTGCATGACCCACGTACGATCAGTCACCAAGCATGCCACAACGAATAACGTGAGGCAAGCAGATGAAAGAAACAGTCCATGCCACTGTTACAGTCGCTCTCCTATTTCTTACTGCACTGCACACATAGCCTGGCAGCCCGTGACAGACAGATTTTTTTTCAAAACTATGACTAAATTTATAGCCTTTTTGAAAACTATTGGGCAGAATGCAAAAATATCAGAAATTGCACCCTGTCGGCCTGGGGTGGGCCGATGGTGGCCAGTCGGCCTGGGGTAGGCCGATGGGGGGCCTGTCGGCCTGGGGTGGGCCGATGGGGGGTCTGTCGGCCTGGGGTGGGCCGTTGGGGGGCCTGTCGGCTTCCTAGCGGCCGATAGGTGCCTGTCGGCCTCCTGGCGGCCGATAGGTTGCCTGTCCGTGTGGATAAGCCCGACGGGCTCCTTCTTCTTCCTCTCGCTAGCTCTTCCTCTCTCTCTCGTTCCTCTCTGTACCCTCCACCCTCGCGCCGATCTCTTCTCTCGTCCACCCATTTTCATATCCAACCCGCAGAAACAATAGATCATAGCATTCTCCGTCGGCGTACGGTATTTTTTTTGCTATGGTGTAGTTTTTTGTGCGTGGTGGTGAGGAGGAGGTGGTGGGGGTGAGGAGGATGTGGTGGTGAGTTGGAGTTCCGGTGGTGTCGTCCGGTGGTGCAAAGAGTCCGTGAGGTGGCCGGTGCCGCTGAGTTGAAGAGAGGACGAAGAAGAAGGGGACACACGCGTCAAAGGTATACCATTGTCATCACAAATATTTTTGTAGCCAGTAATATTTTTAGTTAGTGTAGCCGATAATATTTTTAGTTAGTGTAGCCGGTAATATTTTTATTAGTGTAGCCGGTAATATTTTTGTTAGTGTAGCCGGTAATATTTATAGTTAGTGTAGCCGGTAATATATTTTTTAGTGTAGCCGGTAATATTTGTAGTTAGTGTAGTCGGTAATATTTTTTTTAGTGTAGCCGGTAATATTTTTAGTTAGTGTAGCCAGTAATTTTTTTTTAGTGTAGCCGGTAATATTTTTAGTTAGTGTAGCCGGTAATTTTTTTTTTAGTGTAGCCAGTAATATTTTTAGTTAGTGTAGCCGGTAATTTTTTTGTTCGTTGCGATTAATGAGAAGGTGGCAATGACTGACAGGTGAAAATGTCTGAATCAGTAAATTTGACTGTTTACTACGGCCCTGGTAATGTTCGATATAATGAGTTGGGGGTTGATCTTAGCGAGTTTAAAAATGGCGTCATGACACTTTCAAACCCAAACAGAATGGACATTAGACAGTTGAAGTACTGGTTGACTACTAGTTTTGGGTTGGATCCTGAAGTATGTTCCGTCAGTATTCATGCATTATGGACGAAATCCTGTAAAAATGTGAAGTGGGAGTTGATGCCGATAGATAGGATCCAGCATTGGTTGACCCTGTTAAGTCGTTGTCGAGACAGAAGAATCCACCCATATGCCCTAGTGCAACCTGTGGCGAAGGAGGAGAATACCGTACAACTCCACTTGGGGTATGAACCCGGCCACGGTAGTCAAGTGGCTAACGAGATTTATTTATCCGGGTCACAGCCACCGGATGTGGATGCTAGCCAAGCCGAGAAAGAGTCGGACTATGCGCCACATAATGTTTGTGGTCATGATACTGGGCAGAGTACTCAGTCGATAATATTGGCGGAGGATGTGGATTCTGATTGGGATGAGGAAGAGGAGGAAATGCTGAGGGTGATGGAGGAAGAGGATGAGGATGGATTGGCGGAGGATCTGGATTCTGAAAATTCCGAGGATGAAGTGGAGGTACCGATTCCTTCTGCATGGGATCAGGACATATCCACCGGCCTTACGGTCAACGATGGCCATGAGACTCCATGGCAGTATAATCTGAACCAAGTACAGATAAGGGCTATGTATGATACAAAGAAAAAATTGAAGTATGCGGTGATAAAGTGGGCTATGTCTACGCAGAGGGTTTTCCGGACACACATATCAAGTCCAACAAACTATACCGTGAAGTGTGCTGAAACAGGTTGTCCTGCGAAGGTGCACGGGCACGTGCCGAAGTATAACATCCACTGGGTTGTCACCAATGTGGTCCCACATAATTGTGTGAGGAAAAACCTGTTGGTTCGTCATCCAAACCTGACTTCAACTCTCATTGCGCAACTCATGTATACTGAGATAGTGGAGAAGAAAGATATGGAAGCAAAACACATCCAGACAGCAGTGAAGGTCAGATGGAATTATGAGATTCCTTATGGGAAGGCTTGGAGGGCTAAGCAGAAGGCTATGGAGGAAAGGTTTCGGACGTTCTTCGACTCATATGATAATGTTGTCTATCTCCTTGACATACTGAAGGAGAGGAATCCCGGCACTTATGTTAACATACAACACACGAGGTTGGAGAGTATACCAGATTTCAAGGTGTTGAAACGAGTATTCTTCTCTTTCGCTATGTGCATCGAAGCTTTCCGGCATTGTCCTCCTGTGATGTTTGTGGATGGTACATTCCTGACTGGTCAGTACAAAGGGCAAATCCTGACTGCTATTGGTGTGGACGGGAACAATCAAATCATCCCACTTGCCATGGCATTTGTGGAGGGTGAGAACTTTTCGAGCTGGGTATGGTTCTTCCGTCAAGTTAAAATTGCGATCGTGAAAGACCGACCAAACGTGTGTGTCATTCATGACAGACATGCTGGTATATTGAAGGCCGTGAAGACACTAAGGAATCCAGTAGCTGACGAACCAACACCTTGGAAGGACTTGCAGAGCCGGTGGTGCATGCGCCATCTTGGGGCTAATTTTTTCTCACAGTTTAAGAACAAACGGTTGATGAACTTGTTCAAAAAATTATGCAACCAGAACCAGCAGCGCAAATACGAATTTATTTGGTCAAAACTAGATGAGTTTACTAAGAAGCAGGTCCGTGCGAGGAAGAAAATGGAAAAAGATCAGGTTAAATTAGCAGCACTCATCGCGGAGCTAGAGGAGCCAGTAGGTCTTTGTGACTTGCCAGCAATTGACCCTCCTAATACTCAGAGAAAGAAGGGCAGGGCAATAAAGAATTTTTCTGAGTGGATAGAGAAAGAGCCTCCGGTGAATTGGTCTTTGCTGCATGACACCCATGGAGCTAGGTATGGCCACATGACAACCAATCTTGCAGAGGTGTACTCAGAGGGAATAGAGCATTGCCACTCACAGCTATTGTAGAGGCTGTATTCCATGGCACTTTGAGATATTTCAGAGAAAGGCACGAGTTAGCAAAGAAGCATATTGCAGATAACCAGAACACACCTTATTGTAGCCGTGTCATGGAGTACATGGCAAAGAAGATAGAGAAAGCAAAGAAGCACATTGTCAGACTCATAGGTAATTAGGAAAGGAGGTATGAGGTTTAGCTTCCTACAGATGGTTTTGGTTCTGCAAATGAGGTGAAGACGCACGAGGTAAAAATTGTAACGGAATTTTATCCAACTTGTGAGTGTACATGCAACAAACCGAAGTTGTTGCACTTGCCTTGCTCACATGTGTTGGCTGCCTGTGGCCAGATTGAGTTGGACACTATCTCCTTCGTGTCCCCATACTATTTAAAAGATGCAGTACTCAATGTCTGGACAGGTGAGATGACAGGGTTTAGAGTCGTCGGCAATTTCAACAAGGTAAACGATGGGGAGAGAGTATACATTCCGGATTCAGAACTTCGGCGAACAAGCAGGGGCAGATGTAAGGTAAAGCGCATCCAAAATGATATGGACCAATCTGAAGCTGGTGGAGCAACCAGACAATGTTTGCTATGCGCGGCTTATGGGCATAGGATGAAATATTGTCACGACCTGAACAAAGACGGTGCTTCCACATCGACAAGTGCTTCTACATCGACGACTGCGACAACAGTAGGAAGAGGCGGACGTGGTCGTGGCAGTCGTGGTGGTCGTGGCAGTCGAGGCCGAAGGGGCGGACGAGGAAGAAATAACTCGCAAGCTATATAATGTGTTGGACTATGTTTTAATTTGTAATATGTGTTGGACTATGTTTTAATTTGTAATATGTGTTGGTCTATGTTTTAATTTGTAATATTATTTGACTATGTTTTAATTTGTAATATGTCTGGAATATGTTTTATTTTGTAATATTATTTAACTATGTTTTAATTTGTAATATGTCTGGACTATGTTTTAATTTTTAATATGTCTGGACTATGTTTTAATTTGCACCTGAGATTTGTTGTTTGAATTGCAGATATGGCTTCGTATCCGTTGCTTAATCGTAATATTGATAGAGGGCACCGGGCCGCACTTATGGAAGCGGGCAAGAACTTAGACGTGTTGGTCACTCGCACCCCAAAGTCTAACTGGATGATACACCATTCATGGGTTAATAGGTATGTGTCGGTATAATGACTTATTATGTTTGACATCATTTTGATAGCCGCTAACTGTATGCTACATTCTCTTTATTTTGTAGGTTAAGTTGGGCTGGACTTCTACCCTTGGCACGACTGGTTGAGGGTACATTGGATGAGTGGGTTGAACATCCGCAATTGGATGAGGCAGGTGAACCAATGCAGTTACGCAAGAGGCAAGTGAAACGTTTCTCTTACGACAAGTCACTCATTACCTGCTTAGTAGATAGATGGAGACCAGAGACACATACGTTCCACTTTCCCTGGGGAGAGATGGCGCCTACTTTACAGGATGTGTCTTACTTGTTGGGATTACCTCTGGCCGGTGCTGCCATAGGTCCTTTAGAGGCAGAATCTGGTTGGCTAGCATCGATGCAGGGCCGTTTTTTGGCTGCGGTGCCAACTGCTAAGGTCCTAGACAACGATACTCACGGGCCTCGTTTTAAGTGGTTGACCCAGTTTCAGGTAACCTTCATGGCCAGTTGAAAAACTGATGTTTTCATTGTTGTCCTCATTGCATAGTTCAAACAATCATTTGGTTTCTATGTAGATTGTCTCCTTAGGATATCCCGATGTTCAGTTGTCAGAGGCACAGATTGACCGATCCCTAGAGGCATATATTTTGTGGTTGTTCGGCAAGACAATGTTCACGGAGAACCACGTGACCACTGTCGATGCACGACTCATTGGTATTGCACGAGAGATAGCTGACGCACGTTGCCCTGGGGACATTCTGCAGAGGAGTTTTGGTTCTGCTGTGTTAGCGGCTACGTACAGAGGCCTGTGCAAAGCTTGCTCGTTGAAGGCTAGAAAATCAGGTATTGTTGGATGTCCACTATTGTTGCAGCTCTGGTCATACAAGAGATTCCCTATTGGTCGACCATATGTCTACGTTGATAGAACTTTTGGTTTGGAGGACATGGCTGGGACTTACGTGCCTGCTATTGGCGACTTGCCTACTATGGGATCTGTTTGGACACGGAGAGAGGTATTTTCATATTAAGTAACAACATGAATTACTAATGCTTATTTCTTGCCATTCAATAGTATTACTAATGCTTATTTACTGTCATGCACAGAGACAGTTCGCGCATAGCCAGGTGAGGGGCTGCTACCCCTCCTTCACGGCGCAGTTTGATAGTTTGCACGAGGATCAAGTTATCTGGGAGCCATACTCCCATCAGGCTATATTATCCAGGGGTCCAGTTGGGATTTCTGGATTGTGCACTAGAGATTGGCACTATTGGATGACCAAGGCCAAGTTGGTGTTCGACGTGACGGTTGAGGAGATGGCTCTTCATAGGGTGCTGAGACAGTTTGGTCTATGCCAAGAGCCTGACATTCCAGTTATTCCACACTTACCAGATCACATGCACAAGTAAGTAATACTATTTTAGTTCTCAGGTCTATATTCAGAATATCACTAATCATGTAATGCGCATGTCAATCTCAGGTACAGTCGCGCAGGAGGAAACAAGTCCCACGATTCTTGGCTTCGCGACATTAGCCCTTACGTGGACGAATGGACTACTGCGCCGACAAATATCTGGGATGAGGTTCGGCCCTTTGACTGGGACAAGTTCGGGTTGTATCTGCAGAGTTACCGGCATAGCACCAGGGTCTACTTGGTTCCATCAGCAGCTCCTGATTAGATCGAAGCCCCTCTCACCAGCGATATGTACCCAACTGCCTCTGTTATGGGAACCAGACACCACGCGGTACGTGCTATGGTTCTCACATGTTAAGTTTTTTCTTAACCTGAACATATACAATTGGTTGACTATTCGTGTTGTCTGCCATACAACAATGATCTAATTGGTTAACTCTCCGCGTACAGGATGACTTGACAAGCGAGGCGCTAGAGAAGGTTTCTGCTTTAATGCAACGCTTTGAGAGGGGAGATAATATCCCACCGCGAGAGAACGTCTCATGGTTGAGGCGTCTTTATGAGAAGCTACAGGGGATTTACGCAGCTGTTACATGTAGACGATATTCGGATGTTGCTATTCCTCGTCCAGCACATCGTCCGCCACGCCACTCTCTGCAGCGTTCAGAACCTCGACCCTCTGTGCAGCGTTCAGAACCACGACCCTCTGTGCAGCGTTCACAACCAGGGAGCTCTTCCTGGCAGCAGACACCTCCTTCACAACCAGGGAGCTCTTTCTTCCAGCAGCCACCTCCTTCAGAACCAGGGGGCTCTTCCTGGCATCATCAGATGGACCTAGGTAACACTACTTTGTACATTATTTTAAACATTGTAGGTTCGCAAATCAATTTTACATGTTTTACTTTACCGCAGTCGGCAGCCAGTCGCAGCCGTTCATTCATTCAGTCCAGTCACCGATGCTTAGTGGTGATGGTTCGTTCTTAGCCGGCGACGACGACGATGATGACCGAGCTGCAAACACATATGAGTTCTCGCAGACAGTTCTTCACACTCCACCACCACCACTGACGCAGGAGACACAGACAGACGAGGTTATCTATGGTCGTGGTAATCGTCAGCATCATCCACCGGCTGATCGCTTATCGCCTTCCGGTCCTCGTCCGAGGAAGACCCAGATTCATCGTCGTCCCCCCGAGTGATATTGTTATCTATGTATGAGTCGTTATCTATATTAGTTTCAGACTATTCGCATGTGTTACTATCGCACTTGCTTTATTCTGATCAGGAGACATATTGTTTTATGTATGCGAGAGACATATTACTATTAATCCGCATTGTTATTCGAGTTACATTTCCAAAGAGACTGCAACCGATAATTAAGATACAAGTACATCTCACATAAACGGTAGGGCTGAACTTAAAAAATACAGCTTACATACTACATGAAGGCATCATCGTCATCCTTCGTCGATGCAGCACTCTTGCCCTTCGACGATGCGGCACTCTTGCCCTTTGACGATGCGGCACTCTTGCCCTTCGACAATGCGTCACTCTTGCCCTTCGACGATGCGGTACTCTTGCCCTTCGACGATGCGGTACTCTTGCCCTTCGACGATGCGGTACTCTTGGCCTTGGTGCTCGGCATGAAGATATCGTCTTCGTCTTCGCTGTTGGCAGTCCATAAATATGTATGCTCTGCTACAGTCCTTATAAAATTTTCACTCTTTGTCTGCACTAACTTCTTCCACCTTCCATGCAACCTAAGAAGTTCTATACGTACCTCCTCATAGGTCCTTTCAGGCCACCCAGACCTACGTAATGCGTGAGCCAACTCATTCTGTATGGTGTCACTACCGATGAGTTCGTCCCATGGAACTATCCTATTGTCCATCCTGAAATTGGTGGCTAGCCTAAGAAGACATTTGCTCATCTCAGGGTTAAAAGTACGATCAAAAGGATAATCGGACATCTCGACTACACTAAAATGGACTGCTTATCCAACTCAGTGTGAAGGGGGTTTTATAGGTAGAGAGGAGAAAATGGCGGGAAAGAACGACTGCGGTATGGAGGGAAAGGTGGCGGGAACATATGGCGGGAAGGGGTTGGCGGGAAACGGGTGGCGGGAAGGGGTTGGTGGGAAACGGGTTGCAGGAACATATATCGGCACAGAGTTGGCGGAAAAATATTGAGGGAAAGGAGGGGGAATGGTTGTGCAGCAATTATAATGAATTTATTTGTCAAAGCATGGAGGGAAATAGTTGCGCGGAAATAATGGCGGGAAAGGGTTGACAAGAAAGGATGGCGGGAAAGTGATGGCGGGAAAGGTAGGCCGGGAAAATATGGCGGGAAAGGGATGCCGGGAAGATATGGAGGGAAAGAGTTGGTGCGAAAGCATGAAGGGAAATAGTTGCGCGGAAGCATAAATAATATTTTTACAATATTTATAAGATGGGCAATCATTGTACATCATTAATAAGTCAAATTTCCAAAAAAAAAACATTTCGGCTTACTAGAGGCCGACAGGAACCCACTCGGCCGTTTGGAGGCCGACAGCCACTAGTCGGCTTCGTGGAGGCCGACAGGCCACTGGTCGGCCTACTGGAGGCCGACAGGCCCCCCTCAGCCCACAACAGGCCGACAGGCCCCCCATCGGCCCACCCCAGGCCGACAGGGTGCTATTTCTGATATTTTTACATTCTGCCCAATAGTTTTCAAAAAGGCTATAAATTTAGTCATAGTTTTGAAAAAAAATCTGACAGACATATATCTGTGTGTTACAGCCGGTCGATAGACCAAACATGAGACACATGTGCATGCATGCATGTACGTAACACCCACCGTAGAGGTGGTTGCGGATCACCTAGGCACCTAGCTAGCAAGCGAGGAGGATGTGCGTGCGTGCGTGCATGCGTGCGTGTGTTTCACAACTTCTCAGTCAAAATGTAAAAATGAGGATTCACAACCCCTCTCTCGGCTACTCCCATTTCCCATCCGAAAAAGTTTTTTTACCGATGGGGGGAGGTATCGGTGGAGCATCAACCACAAACATTGCTTTGAGATTGGTGTGGCCGGTAGACCCCACTATGCTTTTGTTTTTCTCTTTTAGCAATACAAATCTTGTACAAACAGATATACAGGGTTGGACGGGGTCCACAGCAGTACCTTTTGTCAGGTGGCAGGGTGAGAGAGAGTGCAGATGAACGAGCTGCATGCCACATTTTAAAAGGTTGATAACTTTTGAACTAAATATCCAGTTTTGAAATATTTTATATTTTTGAATTCAGGGCGACAAGACCTTTAAAACAAGATCAATCTTGGATGCACTTTGGCTAGTTTGAATTTTACCGTTTCACTCATTCCAGAGAAAGCATTTCAGTCAGTTTCACATTTCACTAGTTTCGAAAAACCTTCCAGTCAGTTTCACATTTCACTAGATTCAGAAAACACATTACAATCATTTACAAAAGGTAAATTTCACTCATTTACAAAAGATAGATTTCATTCATTCAGAAAACACATTACACTCACTCAATTGAAAATACTATGTTTCACTTGTTTCAAAAAACCTTGTCCACTCATTACAAAAGATATATTTCAAAACTAATTTCACTGCATGCTTGCAAAACTGATATTTCACTCATATAAAAATTATTTCATGTATTTCATATATTTTAAATAACCAGTTTTACACGCGAACACATTCCGTTTGATTTTATGCTCTTAGATTTCAGTGAGTTTCACATTTCACTAGTTTCAGAAAACCTTTCAGTCAGTTTCACATTTCACTAGTTTCGGAAAACACATTACACCCGTTTACAAAAGTTAGATTTCACTCAATTTAGAAATCACATTTCACTATATTTACCGTATTTCACACCGAAATATGTGTCATGTGTATGGAAAATAAATGTCACTCATCTAAAGAAAATAATTTCGCACGGTTGAGAAAACATACTTCACTCAGTTCAGAAAACATATTTCAAAATTGATTCCACTCAATGAAAAAAACTTATTTCAATTATTTCAAAAAACCTATTTTACTAGTTTCAGAAAACCTTTCAGTCAGTTTCACATTTCACTAGATTCAGAAAACACATTACACCCGTTTACAAAAGTTGGATTTCACTCATTTTAGAAATTACATTTCAATGTATTTAACGTATTTCACACCGAAAATATGTGTCATGTGTATGGAAAACAAATTTCACTCATCTAAAGAAAATAATTTCGCACGGTAGAGAAAACATACTTCACTCAGTTGAGAAAACATATTTCAAAATGGATTTCACTCAATGAAAAAAAATAATTTAAATTATTTCAAAAAACATATTTCGTTTGTTTCATAAACCTGATTTCAGTCATTTGAAATATTGAAATTAAAACATGTTTGAAATGCAGCCAAATTTGGTCTTATTCTAAAGTTTTGTCTTCAGAATTCAAATATATAAAATATTTCAAAAATAACAGTATGGTTTAAAAGATAGAAATGATTGAAAATCCTAAAGAGAAAATAAAAGGAAAAGATTTGTACCACGGCACCACATGCAACGTCAGGATAGACTCTCTCTCTCACCTGACATGGGTCCCATCGATCTGGCATTGATTTGACTTAAAACAAAAATACAAGAATTTATTTACACAAATACTTTGATATACACATGCAAGTGGTCCCACACCTTTACACATGGCAGCAAGACATTGGTGAGAGAATCACCGGTACCGAACCAACCTATGGTTGTATGGTTAGAGGGACTGTGGTATCCCCAGCCCACCAGGGTTCAAGCCCTGGTGCTCGCATTTATTCCTGGATTTATTTTAGGATTTCTGGTGATGCGCATTCAGTGGGAGGAGACGTTCCCGTCGACGACGAGGTGCCTGCGGCGACTTCGTAAATTTCAAGATGATATGCCGGCTCAGTCTTTCAGAGGTGCTCATAGGGATAGGGTGTGCGTGTGTGCGTTCATAGGGATGAGTGTATGCGCGTGTATATGAGTGCTTGTGTCTGTACTGTGTTAAAATAAAAAAAGAATCACCGGTACCTCCAAGCACCGGTAAAAAACACTTTGCGTTTCCCATCTCCGTGCATGTGTTTGTCTGACGGCGTCGGTCCGTGAGATCTCGATCGATCTGTTCGGTGCGTGGGGGTGGGGTGGTTCACTTCAATCATGGAGGCAGACGCGAGCGCTGTTCCGTCGACAGGGGACACATATGGACGAAAGCAACGCACTGTCATCGTCATGCACCATCTCAAACGGGATCCTCACCGGCCGGACGGCCCTACATGCATGCTAGTAGTCGTATTTCTTAGAGGATATCATTTAATCGTACCACAAGATGTGTGCAAAAGAATTATTACAAAGTTCTGCATGACGCACAGAAAGTCTGTTGCTCCAAATCCAAAACGAGACGAGCAAATTAATTCACCCTTCTCTCACTCGATCAGCTTGAAAACTTCTCTACTTCCTACTTCAATAAAACCATGATTGAGGCCGATGTTACATCGAAACTTATAGTACACTTAATTCATTCTGATTATGATTAAGGGTATGCGATATTTTTTTTTCTCCCTGTTACAACGCACAGGCTCTTTTGCTACTCAATAACTACAACACCAAATCGCTATTATTTGAGTGATCATGAAACCTATTTTCATATTTTAGTTATTTGGTATTATAGATATTGACACAATTTTCTATAAACTTGATCAAACATACAAACATCTGGTTTAATTTTTTAATATACATTATATATTAAAACGGAGAGAGTAAAACTGTTAAAATAGTTTATAGGTTTTTCAAGGAACAAATAAAAGACATTCCAAAGAGGATCTATGTGGCGTGTGGCTACAAACGTAAAAACATAATCTGACGCTCACACAAGGCTGCCGACCGACCCATGCATATGTGTCTAGTCGATTAAGGGCCAGTTATTTTGGACGGCTTAAAAAGTAAACCGCCTCTCCCCAACTCAAAAAATAAGCCGCTTTCAAAATTTATTGAGGCTTCTATACTAGTTATCTAATAACTAGTTCAGAAGCCCCAATGAATGAGGGGGGTGGCTTATGGAAAAAGTTAGGAAGGAGACGACTAATTTTTTAAGCCACCAAAAGAACTAGCCCTAACTCAATCTCGCTGATGATTGGATTCTGATGGCCCCTCATGCAGAGACCTACTGGGGGTGCATGTTTTTTTCCCTTGGTACGGTACTGGCCATTGGCCAAGTGGACATATATGTATGTACGCATGCACAGAGACACTGCCGGCCGGCCGGCCTGCAGATCGCCGCTTTCTTCTACGTAGTATCCATACATCATTTATATTGTCATGCTCTACCTGCGTACGTACGTATGTTCAATATACGCTTTGTACTACGACGCACTGTCAGGTGCGCACTGTGACACGTAGCATACCAGTATACGTTCTGTCACCTTTGTGTGCGGCTCCATGCATGTCACGTGCGCTCAGACATACTACTCCCTAGCTGGCTAGCTCTACCACCTGCTATGCATGAAGGTGGCGGTAGTTTGGCCCTGAAGATGGCTGGCAGGCAGCCAGGCGTTGCATGCCCGTGACGGACGTGCATGCCGTCGCGTTTCGCCGTCCACACATAGTGACATACTCATGAGAAACGAAAGAGAAACGGAGGGTGAGTTTTGCTTGGCAGGAGCAGCTAGCTGGGCCGAGGAAGGAGGACAAGCGCAAAATGCCACGGCTTCCTCGGGAAACGTGACGCCTGGCTACATGAGCGAATGCACGGAGACAGGGAGGGAGAGAGCCACGTACGCCCTACAGGCCCTCTGGATAGAGGGTTCATGAGCGAATGCACGGAGACAGGGAGGGAGAGAGCTACGCCCTACAGACTACGTACGTACACACACAGAGAGAGAAACTAGGTAGGTTTAGCAGGAATGTTTCATACTTTCATTCATGTTGGGCAGGGCACATGCACGGCCATACCCGGTCCTGGAGATGTGTAGCATAGCTAGGTGAATGAATGAACGCATCAACCGCCATTTCTGCCTCCCACGAAACAGACAAAAAAAACAAAAAAAAAACAAGCGAAGCAGAGCAGAGCAAAGAAACAAGTCACCGCACTGTCGTCGTTGCTCTCCGATTTACTGCATACACACCACACGCCTGCCAACCCGTGACATCCACCAAACAGGCGATTTACTGCAAACAAACAAGTCACCAAACATATGTGCATGCATGTACGTAACACCCACGGGCCACCGCTGGCAAACGTTTCACGCGTAGCCGTAGGTACAGGAATGCATCTTATTTGGATATGTGTGTTGCATGACTTCTCAATCAAAATAAAGAAGCACTTGCAAAAAAAAAAATCAAATATGGAAACGGCTCCCTCAAGAAAAATGAAGATACTCCATGATTGAGTTATGTTTGGAAGGTCACCATGCGTCCATGCATGCATGCATCCCATTCCCATCTCTGTGGCCGTGTGTTTGTCCGACGACGTCCGATCCGTGAGAGCTCGGTCGAAGATCATCACGCGCCATGCATGCATGCATGCATCCCATTACCATCTCTGTGCATGTGTGTCGACGACGTCCGATCCGTGAGAGCTCGGTGGAGGATCTGTTCCGTCCGTGAGAGCTCGGTCGACGTCCATCCGTACATGCACGCTCGATCGGCGCAGCACAGCACATGCAACATGCAGCACTTAATCCAAGTATCACAAGATGCATGTGAAAGAATTACGTACATAGTTTTACGAGAATCCTTGTTCTCTGTTGCTGCAAATCCAAAACGACATGAACTAATATCTCTCTCTCTCTCTCTCTCTCTCTCTCTGCGCGCGTATTTATGTGTGCTAGAACACGATCGATCGAGCCCAATGACGCAATAAACTACTGCACGGTTAGTTTTACCGTCCCATTCGAAGATGCATGCGACTAAAAATCTGAACAACAACACATCCGAGACATCTACTCTACTTTACCCCTGCAGCAGGGGCAGCAGAGGCTAGGCACAACGCTGGAATCTCCTCTTTCTTCCCCACCAAAATCCTTTACACGTATGCTCACATGGGAAATAACATTTACAAGCACGGCACTTTTCTCTCGAATCAAAATGTCAAATCAATCAGCCAGAAAGGAAATCCAGTTGAATGATGAGATGCCTACGGAGCAAGAAACAACAGCAGGTTCCGGTTCAAACGCAACAACAAATATGCTCCACCACACCGGGCTATGACTAGGACAATACACTGTTTGGCCGCTGCCCTATTCCAGACCAGCTCACATCGCACACGATTTAACCCAGCCTTTATGCTTATGTCATCTCCAACACCACCTCTAAACCGGACACCGCATTTGTCCACGGACAGAGGGACCAGTCGCAAAAACGGATACAGGAGCCAGTCATCCAAGGCTATCCCTTAAATGTCCGCCAGTACGGTCTATTTAAAATTCAAATCCGTCCAATCACATACCACGCGTCAGAACTCTCCGGTTACAAAAGATTGCATTTTCGTCCCTGCCACACATGCAATCGGAGCCTCCACGCTCAATCTGTCGTCGCTGCAGCTACCTCCTTCTCCACCGTCTCGGCTGCCTTCTTGTCCGCCGCCTCCTTCTCCGTCGTTGCCTTCTCCTTCGTCATCTTCTTTGCCTCCTCCTACTCTTCCTTCCGGCGCTTCAACATCTCGAAACGGACGGCTTGCACAATCATCCTTGCGTCTTCATCTAAATCCTCTATCTTCAAGGTCAACATCTCCGTCTCCTCCGAAGCGGATGCGATCTCAACCTTCCTCTCTTCGAGCATGGCCTTCCTCTCTTCGAGCATTAGCTTCTTGTTGGTCGCTGCCATCAACGTGTTAAACCTTTCCGCCTTTTTTTCCTCCTTGACGTCGGAGCAGTTGATGTATGGATCCTTCTTCTTCGACAAGATGTCCTCGAATCTCTACGTCATCTTGGCCGCCGCCCCTTCTACCTTTGCCCTATCCTCCTTCCACTTCTTTCCCCGGAAAACTCTTCTAACCTTCTTGGGCAGTTCTTTTGTCGGGTTAGTTGGATCACCGGTTTCTTCCTCGATGCCATGGGCGACGGTCTTGGCAATGTATAGATTCCACTTGGGTTGTCCATTCAAATTTAACCAAAAATGCATGACCGTGAAGTTCTTCGTCTCCAACTTCAAGAATACACTACACGCACTGCAAGGCTACAAAATAAAACATTGACAATAATTCATATCCAGCCAATACAAAACAATGCATATCCGGACATATTTGATCCTACAAAACAATGCATATCCAGACACAATTGATCCAACAAAAACAACGCATATCCGGACACAATTAATCCTACAAAATAATGTATATCCGGACACAATTGATTTACACGACAGTTCATGACCGGCCAAATGATCTACGAAACAATGCATATCCGGACACAATTCAAGACAATTATCCTTTACTTTTGTCATTGATCAAATGTTGGAAAGGTTGTCTAAACATACACATTTTTGTTATCATTATTCTTTTTTTTCTTCAAATAGTTGTTTCTCATGAAGATCAATAGAAAACTACGCGTACTTGCCCCTTTGTTACCCATGCTTATAGATGTATGACTTTTGGGCTATGTAATGCACCTTATACTTTTCAAAGATGTATGACTTCTATATTCTTGGACCTTGTTGAAAAAATTATTAAGGTCTTCATGGACGCTTTCTCCATCTATGAAACTTCTTTTGATAATAGCTGGTACAATCTTTACAGCGATGTAAAGACACACATCTAGTCCTTAACTCAGAAAAGTGTCACTTCACAAATGAAGGTTTTGTTCTTGGAAATAGAATTTCTGAAAGAGGTATTGAGGTTGAGAGAGCTAAGATAAAGGCTATAGAAAATTTGTCACATCCTAGAGATATAAGAGGTATAAGATGTTTCCTAAGTCATGCTGGATTTTATAGGAGATTTATTTAAAATTTCTCTAAGATATCGGTGTAACACCCCTATGTAATAAGCACTGTGATCATCTGCTAATAATGCCAAGTCATTCTCATTTGCAGTGCTTAGTCACATTGGTTAAAGATTCAAATCAAATCCTTCTCTGAAATTCAACTCAAATTCAAAGTGCAAAATGAAGTTGCCCAAAACATGTTGGAAAAATGTTCACCTTATAGCAAATAATCCAAAACTATTTGCTGTTAAGGAACACAACATCATCATCAACTCTAAATGGGCCCAATGCATTTTAACAGAGCCAAAACAGCACTTAAATGCCTATTCATTTTTGAATAAATTCAAGTGGGTTTCAAAAATGCCCAAACTTTTTGTGGCAGTGCTGAATATTGCAAAGTACTAATATGAGCAAGTTTCACATTCTTGCAAATCTCTTGGAAGCTCAAAATATTACTAAACCCTCTCTGTAAAAAGAAAAAGCAGAAGAATAAAAGAGAAAAAGAAAAAGGCCACTGTGCACTGGCCCAAGTGCACAGTGCCTGAGCAGGCCCATCTCCCTCTCTCTCCATCGCGCTGTCGCCGCCGCCTTGGACGAGCGCGCGTGCGCCGGCAGCGCGTCGACAGCGCGACGTCCACCGACGCCGCGGCTCGTCGAGGGGATAAGGCCGAGCCAGTGCCTCCCCCCTAACCTCCCCATCCATTCCCTCTCCCTCTCCGCCGTTCTCTCTCTCAAAACTACCGGCGCCCGAGCGCCATCGCCGCCCCCGCGGCCATCGTGCCTTCCACGCGGGCTGGCCGTGCTCGTCGGCATCGCCGTGGACTACCACGTCCGCTGGGGCCGCTAGAGGGAGCCGAGAAGCTCTGCATCGCCCGCACGCGTCGTCTTCTTCCTCGGGTCGCCGGCGATCCCCTTCTTCACCGGCGACGATCCGCTGCTCCTAAACTTCCAAGGGCCCTCTTGCGTGCCGCTCGGTGAGCTCCTCTGCCTCCTGCCCTTCCTCGTTAACTCCCTCGCGTGCCGTAGCTAGCTGCCGCCGCGTCCGTGCTCTGCTCGCCGCCGACGAGCTTGTGGCCGTCGCTGTGGTCGATGACACCGCCGCCTGAGGCCACGGTCGAGCTCCTGGTGCTCTCAGGAGCCCGACAAGCACGCGCACGAGCCTCCCCGTGCCCCCTAGCGCCGTTTTCGTCGAGGACCCGTACGCACCGCCGCTGTAGCTCGTCGCCGGCCACGTTTCCGGCCACCTCTGGCCGCGGCACCACCGCCGTTCGACCCGCGGGCGAGCGCTCGTTCGAACGCGCCGTTGCGCGTGCCAAATGGTGCCCCCTAGCCTAATTCCGACGCGGGCAGTGCGTCGCCGCAGGCGAGTCGCCGCCCCGCAGAGCTGGCACGTGTGGGGCCCACCCTTGTGAGGCTGCCGGTGGGGCCCATGGCCCCCAGTTGACCTGGTCAACTGTGCTGACTGGGCGTCCCCGTGACGCTGACGTGCGGGCCCCACCGCGTAATTAGCTTAACTAAACCGCTTTATAATTAAAATTAATTAGTTTTGCAAATGAGTCTATGATAGGTGGGGCCCAGTAGCTAATTAACTCAGATTAGTTAGATTTAATCCACTGTCAACCCTTAGAGGCTGACATGTGGGTCCCACTGGACCCACAGGTCAGATTTGACCCTGGTCAGCCGACCTGTTGACTGCTGACGTCATCCCCATGTCATGCTGACATCATAATTCCTTTTCTGTTAATTTTAGACAATTCCTGAAAATATTTTTAATCTTTGAAAATTCATAGAAAATAAATCGTGGCTCGGATCGAAAAACTTTCTACATGAAAGTTGATCAGAACGACGAGACGAATCTGATCGTGTCCTCTGTTTCCATGTCGGAACCTTCTATGGAGGTGAACCCGCAACTTTTAGCCTGTTTCCGGTAGATGAATAGTGCATATACACCGGTTAATAAATCTCACTTTAATCCTAAAATAACTAAAATAACTACATCACGGACGACCAGACCCTTGCCGCAAAGCTTCCAGGCAAGCACCCCATTTTGAGCATACCGATATCGCCTACTCTATCTCTCTTATGCTTGCATTAGAATCTGCTGCTACTACTGTTCATTCTACTTCTGTTGCATAGCCTGCTTTTGTAACTACTGTTGATACCTACCTGTTTATCCTAAACTGTGTAGTATAGACTGGGTAGAGACCCATCAGAGACCCCACTTTGTCCCGACTGCCTCGCTGGATTATCAGAAGACCCGATCAACGGGATCGAAGACCAGGCCCCGGCACCGCACATCACTTCTCCCTTAGTTGCTCGACGCTACTGGGTTACTATCGAGTGCCGAGGGTGATACCTCGTCAGCACTTCTGATGACAACCTTGTAGGTTAGTTAATCGGTCGTGGTCATCGAGGGTGATTCCTCCTTTTCCACTCGCGATAACGACGCTGTCGTGCAACACCTCAAGTGTGGACCTCGAGGGTGATTTCCTCTTACGTTCACCTTGATGTTTACGTCAGGTGCACTACAAGAAATATGTCAACTTGTGACCTTCTCTCAGTGACCCCAGCTGAATTGGTCGTAAATCCACGGCCATTTCGGTTGGAAGGGCTCAAACCCTGAAATTGCCTTACACTAAATGGTCATAAAGCAGACAAGAGTGGTCGACGACCTTATTTCTACCTGATTACGACCAATATAAATGGTCATGAGGTTGTGAACGTAGATGCATTGGTACTTAATGTGTCGCTCAAGGTGGGCTTGGGCCTCGGTGGAACGAGGCCACCTCCTTTAAAAAAAAATCTGTGTGCCATGTAGGCCTCGGACCATCCAGGAAGAAATGTGGGATGCCCTCATATTGCTCAAAAAAAACATACATTCGGCCCAACGAAAATGGGAAAATAACAATATCAACAATGTTAATCATGTATTTAAATTTTTCCAAAAATGTTAATTATGTATTTAAATTTTTCTAACCAATATCAACAATGTTTTATATGTATACAAAAATGTACAATATGTAAAAACAAATATAGACATCAAAACGTATGTATGAAAAGATGTTTTTTTTTGGGAATATATGAAAATATGTTAATCATGTATTTGAAAAAAGTTAAACATATATAAACAATATGTACAATGTGTCTTAAAAAATATAGACATGTGTTCAAAATATTAGACATCAAAATATTTATTAAAAATGTTAATGATGTAACTAAAAACCGTTTAATATCTATAAAAAATGTTTCTAGTGTACACAAATTTGTTCATAAAATGTGGTCTAATATTCTTGAAAAATGGAGAAGTTTTTTTTACAACAAATATTTGTTAGGTTCTTCACAAAAAAACTCATTTTGGGAACTCGAAAAATGGAAAATGAATATGCGAAAAATTGTCTTTTTCACGAGAGGCGGATCAAAAACTTTTTACACCCAACCATTTGGTCAATTATACATTAAATGTGGCCTAGTATTTTAGAAATTTGATTTGGTCCAATTTTGCAACAAATATCTGGTAGGTTCTTCACAAAAAAACCTCATTTGGGGCACTAAAAAATGGAAAATTGATTTTTTGTCCGAAGAGAATAAAAACTCCCTTAGAAAACATTGTTCGTCGTTGCAAAATACACCCTTGTGCACTATATGAGATCATTTGAACAAACTATGCCATGAATGTGGCCATAATATTGATCATTTGGCTTGAAAGTCATAGATCTTCACACGTGATAGCTCATTTCTGAGAACAATTTTTTAAAATATTTGCCGTATTACAAGTTTATTATTTTTCCTGGGAACTTGGCCACATATAATGACACAATGCAAAGTTTTTCCAATTTTTTGATTTTTTTTACTTTTTCATGCCCATTTCAATATGCGGTCAAAACGGCGGGCATGACCGTTCCTAGCTAGTGGTTGAATCTTGAAAAACTTTTGGTGTTTCTCTGATTAAATAGATACTTTTGTACATAAAAATGATTTTTGGGAAAAATAAATAGCAAACTATGAGACAGATGCAGTTCAAATTTGACCCGCTTCCTACTGAACCGGCGGAAATTTGTCTTTTTCACGAGAGGTGGATAAAAGCTTTTGACACTAAATCATTTGGTCAATTGTGCATTAAATATGTCCTAGTATTTTAGAAAATTAGTTTGGTCCAATTTTGCAACAATTATTGGGTAGGTTCTTAAAAAAAAACTGATTTTGGACGCTCGAAAAATGGAAAATGATTTTTTCATCCAAAGAAAATGGAAACTTCCTTAGGCAACATTGTTTGCCATTCCAATATGCACCCTTGTGCACAATATGAGATCATTTAAACAAACTATGCCATGAATGTGGCCATAATATTGATCATTTGGCTTGAAAGCAATTGATCTCCACACATGATAGCTCGTTTCTGAGAACACTTTTTAAAAATAATTGCCTTATTACAAGTTTATTATTTTTTCTGGAAACTTGGCCACATATAATGACACAATGTGAAGGTTTTCTAATTTTTTTATTTTTTTTTGAATTTTTCATGCCCGTTTCAAAATGCGGTCAAAACGGCGGGCATGACCGTTCCTAGCTAGTGGTTGAATCTTGGAAAACTTTTGGTGTTTCTCTGATTAAATGGTTACTTTTGTACCTAAAAATGATTTTTGGGAAAAATAAATAGCAAACTATGAGGCAGCTGCAGTTCAAATTTGACCCGCTTCCTACTGAATCAGCGGAAATTTGTCTTTTTCACGAGAGGTGGATAAAAGCTTTTGACACCTAACCATTTGGTCAATTATGCATTAAATATGGCCTAGTATTTTAGAAAATTGATTTGGTCCAATTTTGCAACAATTATTTGGTAGGTTCTTCACAAAAAAAACTCATTTTGGGCGCTCGAAAAATGGAAAATGATTTTTTCATCCAAAGAAAATGAAAACTTCCTTATGCAACATTGTTTGCCATTCCAATATGCACCCTTGTGCACAATATGAGATCATTTGAACAAAATATGCCATGAATGTGGCCATAAGATTGATCATTTGGCTTGAAAGCCATTGATCTCCACACATGATAGCTCGTTTCTGAGAAAACTTTTTTAAAATAACTACCTTATTACAAGTTTATTATTTTTCCTGGGAATTTGGCCACATATAATGACACAATGTGAAGGTTTTCAAATTTTTTGATTTTTTTTTAATTTTTCATGCCCGTTTCAAAATGCGGTCAAAACGGCGGGCATGACCGTTCCTAGCTAGTGGTGAATCTTGGAAAACTTTTGGTGTTTCTCTGATTAAATAGATACTTTTGTACCTAAAAATGATTTTTGGGAAAAATAAATAGCAAACTATGAGGCAGCTGCAGTTCAAATTTGACCCGCTTCCTACTAAATCGGCGAAAATTTATCTTTTTCATGAGTGGTGGATAAAAGCTTTTGATACCCAACCATTTGGTCAATTGTGCATTAAATATGGCCTAGTATTTTATAAAATTAATTTGGTCCAATTTTGCAACAATTATTTGGTAGGTTCTTCACAAAAAAAACTCATTTTGGGCGCTCGAAAAATGGAAAATGATTTTTTCGTCCAAAGAAAATGAAAACTTCCTTAGGCAACATTGTTTGCCATTCCAATATGCACCCTTGTGCACAATATGAGATCATTTGAACAAACTATGCCATGAATGTGGCCGTAAGATTGATCATTTGACTTGAAAGCCACTGATCTCCACACATGATAGCTTGTTTCTGATAACACTTTTTTTTAAATAATTGCCTTATTACAAGTTTATTATTTTCCTGGGAACTTGGCCACATATAATGACACAATGTGAAGGTTTTCCAATTTTTTGATTTTTTCTGAATTTTTCATGCCCGTTTCAAAATGCGGTCAAAACGGCGGGCATGACCGTTCCTAGCTAGTGGTTGAATCTTGTAAAACTTTTCGTGTTTCTCTGATTAAATAGATACTTTTGTACCTAAAAATGATTTTTGGTAAAGAAAATAGCAAACTATGAGGCAGCTGCAGTTCAAATTTGACCCGCTTCCTATTGAATCGGCGAAAATTTGTCTTTTTCACGAGAGGTGGATAAAACCTTTTGACACCCAACCATTTGATCAATTGTGCATTAAATATGGCCTAGTATTTTAGAAAATTGATTTGGTCCAATTTTGCAACAATTATTTGGTAGGTTCTTAAAAAAAACTCATTTTGAGCGGTCGAAAAATAAAAAATGATTTTTTTCGTCCAAAGAAAATGAAAACTTGCTTAGGCAACATTGTTTGCCATTCCTATATGCACCCTTGTGCACAATATGAGATAATTTGAACAAACTATGCCATGAATGTGGCCATAAGATTGATCATTTGTCTTGAAAGCCATTGGTCTCCACACATGATAGCTCGTTTCTGAGAACACTTTTTTAAAATAATTGCCGTATTACAATTTTATTATTTTTCCTAGGAACTTGGCCACATATAATGACACAATGCGAAGGTTTCCCAATTTTTTTAATTTTTTTTAATTTTTCATGCCCGTTTCAAAATGCGGTCAAAACGGCGGGCATGACCGTTCTAGCTAGTTGTTGAATCCGGGAAAACTTTTGGTGTTTCTCTGATTAAATAGATACTTTTGTACCTAAAAATGATTTTTGGCAAAAATAAATAGCAAACTATGAGGAAGCTGCAGTTCAAATTTCACCCGCTTCCAACTAAATCGGCGAAAATTTGTCTTTTTCACGAGAGGTGGATCAAAACTTTTGACACCCAACCATTTGGTCAATTGTGCATTAAATATGTCCTAGTATTTTGGAAAATTGATTTGGTACAATTTTGCAACAAATATATGGTAGGTCCTTCACAAAAAAAAACTCATTTTGGGCACTCGAAAAATGGAAAATAATTTTTTCGTCCAAAGAAAATGGAAACTTCCTTTGGCAACATTGTTTGCGGGGGAGGTGCTGGAAGTGGTAAAGTAATTTGCTGGACCGGCAAGATGGGTTGCTGGAACTGTTGATTCAGGATGATTCATCCCGGCGGTGAGCAGCCTCGGGAAGGTGCTAGAAGTGGTGAATGCTACAACTAGAGCACGTCGGGGTGATGCCGACGTTGAGGCGGCAGACTACTGTTGTGCGCGACGGCGCAACAGCGGGAGGATCAATGATGTGTTCTATCTGATGGAGAACGAGCAAGACGGTGAACGAGCAAGACGAAAACATCGTAGGGTCGCGAGGCGACCGACCCAAATTTAGGCTGATTGACCGGCGCCTAACAACCGCCTTTTGGAAAATGGTGTGGTCCAATGTTGCAACACAGATTTGTAGGCATTTAAAAAAAATCAGAGATTTGGGTCTAAATTTTGGATTTTCGAGCGCGAGCCAGACAGCCAATGAGAAGCGAGGAACCACATCCACGCGGATCACCAAGTTGGACACGATCTGAGCCATCCATCACGCGCCCATCCAACGGTGGATCTTCTACTGAAAAACCAAAACCCTAACCCACCCACCCTTTCTTTCTCCAGATCCGATCGAGGCTGCCCCATCTTCCTCTCCCTCGTCTCTGCCATCCCCACCCCGCCTTCCTCTCCAGATCCGACGCCATCCCCACCCACCACCACCACCCCCACCCACCGTCGACCTCGTCTCCGCCATATCCACTAGTCCAGGTGCGGCCATGGCGTCCCCCCTCCTCCTTCTCTGCTCAGGTTAGGATTTCCACCTAACCCTCCCCCGATCTGGCAGCCACCGGCGACCTCCCTGCCCGTCTCCGGTCTCCCCCACCGTCGCTGTCCCCACCCTCGACGCCCTCGCCCCAGGCGGCGCCACACCCTCTTCCCCTCCCCCACCTTCTCTCTCTTCCCTTGGGGCGCCACCACCGTCTCGTCGCCAAGGGCGGCTGCTCGTCAACGCGCACAGCTTCAAGCTGTCAGCGACGGATCCGCTCCGGGCGAGGATCCTCCTGTTCCGTGGCCACTTCGTGCCTTCTTCCCCTCTGAGTGCCGCCGAGAGACGAACTCTCGTCACCACCCGCTCTTCTCCATGGAGCTAGTACCGGGTCAGCGACGGAGGTGCTCGACAGAGCGCGCACCGACCACGCCATGGAACTCGTCAAGGTGCCCCCCTTCTCTGTTCTATTTGGCAAGGCCTAATGTGGTTTTCTCACGCACGCACATGACAGCACTGGACTTGTTGCTCTGTTCATGAAGTTGGTGTTGCTCTGTTCGTGCAGGGGCTGTTCGAGACGCAACTCCAAATCTTCATGTGGAATCCGCTGGGCGCGACACGGCTTCGAGCTCGCCGCCGCGACGGATCTGCCAAGGGCCATGCCGAGCGAGGAGCCTCGGTGTTACGCAGCCACTTTGTTCCCTCGTCACCTCTGTGTGCTGTCGGGAGAGGAGCTCTCGTTACGGACCCCTCTTCTCCACTACACGTGTTCAGCAGAAATTGTTTTAGTTTGTCATACATAATTGACTATGCTTATGTTGGAGTTACTAAGTGCATAATTGTTTTAGGTTGTTATTAAGTGCATAATTCATCAGCTTAATTTTTTATTTTGAAGTTAAATATTTAAACTCATTGTTTAGATTCTGCAATCATAAGCATCACTTGTAGTCTGGTCTTAGACAAATTATTGTTTGAGTTAAGTTCACCGAACAATACTTAAAAATTTCAGGAATCAATGATGCCGACCTCCTTGCAGAGCTGTGCTAGGAATCAATGATGACAGTAAAACCTAGGTTCTTGCATGGTTCTAGATTAACTGTTCTGTTTTGTTCTAGATTAATTGCACTCCTCATGGTTCTGTTCGCGGCCGAGCTGGGTGCAGCGCGGGGGTTGCTCGTGCTCGGCGTCGAGCCGGAGGGCTTTCATGCGGGTTCCTGCCGGTTTTTCAGTTTCCATGGGGAACTGGGCGGGTCCTTTCGCGTGGCATTACTCGTTTGATTTTGACCATGGGGAGTGATCTGAGGCACTGATGCACTGGTGCGGATTGCAGTGGGCAGTGACTGAGCTGCTGTTATTATAGTTTTTCCATTTTGTTGAGAACAATGGGCATTCACGTTAGTAGTATTCATTCTCAAATCATTGGGGTTGAGGGACTCAAGTTAAATCCTGTTGATGTCCCTATGGTTAGGTAGGTTCACAGTCTAGCACTAGCAGTAACACCCAAGCAATTATTATAGAGGGAGGGAGGGAGGTGGCATCCCAAATCATACCTGTCTATGATGTGATTGGGAGGGAATATACTGACTGCTACTGTTACACTGTCTTGTTGATTTCTTTTAACAATCATACCTAGCTAAAATCTTCTTGTCCTAAGCAGAGCAGCCTCATCCTCTTCATGCTGGCTCGACTGCCTCTGATTCTTCCTGTTTGCTGCCTTGCCTTGCAGATGCGACAGCTCAAGGGCGAGGTCGGCGTCTTCTCCAGGGCCGATGGGTCAGCGCTGTTCGAGATGGGCAACACCAGGGTCATCGCCGCCGTCTACGGCCCCTGAGAGGTAGTCACTTTTTCTTTGCACACCAACTCTTCTATTCGATGCCATGGCTGTTAGGGATTTGGCCCCCGAGAGGTCTCTAGTTAATGATCGGTATTGAGAGATTTTGGTGGTTACTTATGCTTATTGTGTATCACATTGAAAAAGAAAATGCACAATGAGCTTACCTTTGTATGTCAGGATTTTTTCTTCATCGGTTACCCTTCCTTTAGCTGTAGTTTATCTTCGTACAGAAACCAATCTTGGTGTTCTTCCTATTTGCATTTGATTATGTTTTTAAAATTCCCTAGCAGAACTATATATAACACTGTGGGTATGTGTTTTCTTCTTTCAGTGTCTATAGTGCATTTGCATGATGTTGAATTATGTGCTACAGAATATACATTAGTTGATTTAAACTGCTGTTTTCCTTCGCCTAATCAAATGCCCTTTGTTTGGCAGTATGCATACCCAGGTCAAGCTTGCGGTCATGGTGAAGGTGCTGATCTGGGTTTCCTATCTTCAGAAGTAAAATGTTTGCTTGCTACCTGCTTTAGGGTACTGCTTTCTAATCAAGTTCTTGAACACAGGAGTTATGTATACAAATCATGTGCTATTTATGCACTGATAGCCATTTTCTTGTCTACTTAGCTGAATCATGTCTTTGTGTACTAAACATCAGTTACTAGTATTTGGCTTCTATGTGCTAATTAAACCTGATCAGTATGTATACTTCTTTGATGTTGCATAATATTGGTGTCAAAGGGGTTAATTTAAACCGGATATGATCTAGTGGAACAATTCTTTTGTTGTTCAAACATTTAAATTCTGGTTCTTTGTTTCAAACATCGAAATGCTGTTTACTTTGTCCTTCTATGCTTAAATGATAAAAATGTCGCATTTATAGGATTGTAAACCTGATGTGATTGGAGTAGTATTTACGTGTTGCTGATAGTTACTACTTATATCCACTGATTTCTATGCCTCATTTTGCTTGTTTTACTTTATTTATGCACACAGACTGCCTACAAGTTAATGTGCTTTTAGATTTGCCTTTATTTTGCTCCTAACCATATTGTTTGATAACTTGCAGATGTTGTACTTCATTAGTGATTCGTCGTGGGCTCCAGGACGAAGAAGTCGGGAGAATCATAGACTTCCAGCTCATTGGAGCTAGTTATACTTCGATAGCTAGTTATTTTTTTATTCTTCAGTTGTGTTACCTGATGCGAACTATTTCTGATTGTAAACCTGATGTGAACCATGTTTGATCGCAATGTGCCAAGTTTGGCTCTTTTTGATTGTATTCATGATTTGAACCATGTTTTCATGATATTTAGTTATGCTCTGTTTGAAGCATTGTGTAAGTATTGGTTATTTATTTATTGGATCATTGAAATATGAGGAACCACTTATTAGAACCTGACAATTGGGACCCATCAGACTAGTGGACCCTTCTCTTAAAAAAAGTAAAATCTGGAACTCTAGCCAAAAAGGCAACGTCAAAGCAAAATACAAGGCCCAATTGTTAGGCTTGGCCCATGTGGCTGACCTAAATTATCAGGAAAATAAAATAATAAATGGGCTGAATTATTGGGCTCGACCAAATAATAAATGGCTGAATTAATGGGCTCGGCCCATATAGACACGCAATTGGATCGGGCTGATTCTAAGCAACGACCTTTTCATTTGGTCGCAATTTTGCCACGTCAGCTTGCCACGTCGGATCCGACATGGCCTGGGCAGACAACTAGCGACCAAAACAAAAGGTCGTAGAACCAACGACCTTTCCCATTTCAGAAGAAAGGTCGTTAATTTCAGTTTAAGACGGTCAGCTTTTGACCATCTGTTTTTGGTCACAAAAAGATCACAAATGGAAAACAATGACCATTCAGTGACCAATAGTGATGGTCAAAAGTTGACATATTTCTTGTAGTGGTGGGAATCCAACGAGGGTGATGCCTCGGATTCCTTCTTGATGTGGTAGCCACACGGACTGCCTTTACATCACTATTGTTACTAATTAAACTGGATAAAGAAGGGTCGGCCCTGAGGGGTACCCGCGCGAGCATGTGATGCGAGTGATGTGGAGACGGGTTGTCCTAGAGGGTGTCCGCTAGATAATTACGAGGCGCGGCCGGGCATTCTTAGCCCTTGCAGCAAGCCCTCGAGACGGGACGACGGGGTCACATCAATCGTGAGTATCTGCTCGTTACCGCGCGCTCCTAATCCACTAACGGTTTGGATATTTGATCCGAGGGGCCTCTGGCCTGATAGCACTAACCATCACGTGGGCATTGTGTAACACCCCCAGTGGATAGCTACAGTAATCCCCTTTTGATAATGCCATGTCATCATGCTCAACAGTGCTTAAACATCATTTGGATCCTATCTCTTTTCAAATTCAAATTCGAATGGAAATTCAAACTGTAAGTGAAAATAAAAGTTGTTCAAATCCAGAAACTAAAATGTTCATAATATTGTAAATATTCCAGAGGCAATTCTAAAATTATAATCAACATATACTAAAATAATTATGTGCCTCTAACAATAACCAAACAGAGATATTTAATCCATATTCATTTAATAAAAATCCAAATGAAACGATATGGACTTCAAACCATTTTCTGGCAGTGGCAAATAATGCACCATATTTAATGGGCTAAGTCACATATTTTGCAAAACTTAATTGGTGGCTAAACTATTTGCAAAACAGAAAACAAAAACAGAAAGCAGAAAAGAAAATAGAAAAAGGAAAAGAGACCCACTGTGCCTGGGCCTAAGGTCAACAGTGGCCGGCCCAGCCCGCGCAGCGCCTTTCCCTCACCCCCACACTGCTCCTCCCCGCACCGCTATCGAACACAGCGCATGCACGCGCGCGCACAGCCAGGCCCCCCCTCTCCCCCGCACGACAGCGCGCGCCCGCGCCAGTGGTGGATAGGGGCCGAGCCCCCTGCCTCCCTGGCCTCCCCTAGCCGCCCCGTTCGTCCCCTCTCCCTCGATCCCTCCTCGCCGAGCGCCACCGTGGCCATGGCTGCTGCGTAGCTGCGGCCACCGCCACCCTCGCGCCGCTCCGACGTGTCCATCGGCTTCCTCGACGTCGCCTCCTTCCCCTCCGCCGTTCAACCGAAGCCGGGAGCAACTACGTCGAGCTGCACGTCGTCGTCTTCAACCTGCGGCCGCTGTCATTCGCCGCTTCGATTTGCCACCTCGAGCCCTCCCCGAGCCCGCTTTCGCACACCTACAGGGCCCGGTGAGCAGTCGTCGCCTTCCCCCTCCCTTTTCTGCTCGATCTCGTCGCCGTAGCGATCGCATTGGAGATGCCCGAGCTCACCGCCACGGACCTCATCGCCGGCGACCTTTCGGCGACCATATGGTCCGACGTCCAAGCCCATTGAACTCGCACGCGCGCGTAGATGCTCGTTGGCCCGTCCGTTTGATTCGAGTGCGCCCGCGCCGCCGTTTCATCGTCACACCCGAACGCCACCGTGCTCGCCGTCGCCGCTCCGGTGCGTCTCCGGCGAGGCCGACCCCACCAGTGGATGCGGCGCAGCTCCCGCTTCCGAACGCGCCAAGTCCCGCAGCGAACCGTAGACCGCAGCGGTTTTCCGGCGAACTCTGGCAAGGTTCCGGCCTTCGCCGCCGCGTCTCGCCTCATCGGTGACCGGCGCCGACGTGGCCTACTGGGGCCCACCCCTGGGCCACTACCAGTGGGACCCAGGGGGCCCAGCTGACCGTTGACCCCGGTCAACTGTGCTGACTGGGCAGCACAGTCACTGACCGGTGGGCCACCACCCCCACTAATTAACAGGATTAGCTAAAACTAATTTAATTAGCCTAATCTAACACTGACAGGTGGGTCCCGCAGGTCAGGTTTGACCTGGACCGGGCGGTTTGACTCGCTGACGTCACAGTGACATCATGCTGACGCAATAATCTATTTTGGTTAATTAAAATAATTCCAAAAATTGTTTAAATCTTTAGAAAATCATAGAAAATAATCCGTAGCTCAGATCGAAAAACTTTGTACATGAAAATTGCTCAGAACGACGAGACGAATCCGAATATGCGGTCCATTCGTCCGCCACACGTCCCTAGCATAGTGAACATGCAACCGTCCCCCTCCGTTTCCTCTGTCCGATAGTGCCGAACTTCTGGAAAACATTCCCGGATGTTTTCCCTCTTCACCTATATTGTGTAGCACCGCGTCGGAACACCCCTAGCTTTGCGTATTGTCATGTCATGCTCTTGTTTACTTTATATTTACTGTTTCTTCCCCCTCTTCTCTCTCGTTAGACCCCGACACCGACGTCGTCCCCGAGGCCGACGCAGCTCCGGAGGTTAACGACACCGTTGACGACCTTGCCTTTGCCGCCGAGAAACCAGGCAAGCACCCCCACCTTGAGCATACCAATATCGCCTACTCTTTCTCTCACATGCTTGCATTAGAAATTGTTGCTGCTACTGTTTAACCTATTCTAATGCATAGCCTGTTTATTGTAACCTGCATTTGAAACCTTACCTGCTTATCCTAAACTGTCTAGTATAGGCTGGGTAGAGACCTATCAGTGACCCCACTTGTCCCGACTGCCCCGCTGGATTATCAGAAGACCCGATCAACGGGATCGAAGACAGGCCCCGGCACTGCACATCACCCCCTTGGTTGTACGACACTGCATCGTTACCATCGAGTGCCGAGGGTGATACCTCGTGTAGCACCCCTGATGTTAACTCTGTAGGGTAGCTATTCGGTCGTGGTCAACGAGGGTGATTCCTCCTTCACCGCTTCCGATAACGACGCTGTCGTGCACCACCTCAAGTGTGAACCCATCGAGGGTGATTGCTCCGAGTTCACCTTGACGGATACATCGAGTAGGAATCCAACGAGGGTGATACCTCGGATTCCCCTGATGTTATGGACACACGGATACTTGGACTGTACTACTGATACTTGGAAAGGTGGGTCGACCCTGAGGGGTACCCGCGAGTGATATGGAGACGGGTTGACCTGGATGGTGCCCGAGTGATGAATACGAGGCGTGGCCGGGCATTCATGGCCCTTGCCGCAAGTCCTCGAGATGGGGCGACGGGGTCACATCGATCGTGAGTCTCTGCTCGTTACCGCACTACCAACACACTACGATTTGGATATTTGATCTGAGTGGGCCTCTGGCCCGATAGCACTAACCATCACGCGGGAAAAGTTATGGGCACTCCGCATTGTGGCATCAGCCGAAAGTTCTGTCAGACGTCCAGTTCAGCATTGTGGCACGGTCGGATCGTACCGACCATCCGAGGCGGTGCTGGTATCCACCCTGCACACAACGACCCGGAGTGCATAGGGCGATGGCGCAAGACCCCTGAGCGCTTAGGTTGTAGACTGGCGGGGACCTCCCTGCTGAGCTCTAGGTAGGGTTGCGGTGTGTCGTTTGGCCGAGGCCGGGCATGACCCGAAAAAGTGTGTCCGGCCGGAGTTAAGCGAGCGTGGTGGGTAAGTTGGTGCACCCCTGCAGGGAAGAACTAATATATGCATAGCCGGATCCTCGGTAACGGACACTCGGAGTTGTATCTTATCGATACAACTATAACATATTGCTGAGATGAGATATGGATATTATGGCTCTGGGATTACTTTCTCGCAGGGAGTCGAGAAAGGATCTCAGGACGAGGTTGATGACTGTATGGCTCTGGGATTTCTTTCTCGCAGGGAGTCGAGGAAGGATCTCTGGATGAGGATGAGACTTAATGATACAACTACTATATGCGGTACTAATCTACACTCTTCTAATGCTGCAAGACCGCTGAAGATGCTAGTCTTCGATAGGACTAGGCCTTCTCTCTATTCTGGCATTTCTGCAGCCCAGTCCACATATACAGCCTTACTTTGATAATGTTGCATATGTAGTGTAGTTCCTTGCTTGCTGAGTACTTCAGATGAGTACTCACGGTTGCTTTGCTTCTTTTTTTCATATCCCTTTTGATGCAACCAGATGACGACGCCCCTGAGACAGCTGCCCACGCCGACGATCGCTACTACTCCCCGAGGGTGGTTACTACTACGAGTTGGCTGACGACTAGGTGTAGGATCGGAGGGTCCCAGGCAGGAGGCCTGCGCCTTTCGATCGTAGTGTTTTCTTTTGCCCTGCCTTCTAAGGGCCTATCTGTGTTATCTTTAATATCTATACTCAGATATCTGATGCTTCCGCTGACGCTTGTATGCGAGCTTATGTATTGGAGCCCTCGAGGCCCCTGGCTTGTAATATAAAGCTTGTATGACTTTATTTATGTTTTAGAGTTGTGTTGTGATATCTTCCCGTGAGTCCTTAGGCTTGATCGTGTGCATTTGCGTGTATGATTAGTGCACGATTGAGCCGGGGGCGTCACAAGTTGGTATCAGAGCCGACTGCCTCTAGGAATCCCCTTTCCAACTCCTTGGCCGAAGTTGAGTCTAGTAACCGAAAACTATTTTACTAACTTGGCTGTGTGGCTTACGGGCCCACGTCGCCAACTGGGTGGTATTAGGATCTTTTATTCCTCGTCTATACTCTGGGACTCTGAACTCTCTTCTATTCGGGTTAAAATTTTACTAACTCCAACCTTAGGTTCTCGTGATCACATCCACCCGGTGTTCTGAAATTTTCCCCCTTCCTTCAAGATTGTGGGCCAGGTTTTGCTTGCATGATCCTTTTATCGAGGGCACCCTGTGTTGTCACTTGCAGATCCCTCGCTCCAGCAGTTTTCTCTGACATGATGTAGCCTTTGCTATGTCACGTTGTTGTAATCCTCACCGCGTGCCTGCACGCCACCTAGTTTGTCTAGCTGCGAGCGTTCCCGAGCGCGTACTATCTGTTTGAATCTAACTCTGTGTACGGATTGGTATGTCTTTAACGACTACTATCATATATCTAATGCCTTTCCTGTTCATTTCCCATGTTACATCATGAATAACTCCATACACCTGCAGTTTTTCTTGCTAAACTGCCCCTGTTGAATTGGCAAGATGGCTGACGATCCTCCACCTCCACCTTATATTGCCGCAATGATGCAGCAGTTTGAGCTAAACCGTCAGGTTATGACCGGGATATTGGCTCAGTTCCCAAACCAGAATGCTCATCAACAGCCTACACCAATAACTCTGCGGAATTCGTGCGCCTCAATCCATCCACTTTTCGCAGCTCGACTGATCCAATGGATGCTGATGATTGGCTCCGTGACTTTGCCTTCCAGATGAAGTCGGCCAATGTTATCCCTGACAGTTACGTCACCTATGCGACATATCACTTGAGGGGTTCAGCTGCTCAATGGTGGGAAAGCCACAAGGGTATGTTGCCTGTTGAAACAGTAACCACTTGGCAGGAATTTCAGTCAGCTTTTCATGCATGGTACATTCCTCAAGGTCTGATGGACCAGAAGAAGCAGGAGTTCCGCAAACTCTCTCAGGGTACAATGACTGTGGATGAATATCAGAGGAAATTTCTTGAATTGTCCCGCTATGCTGAAAATGACGTCTGCACTGGCGCGCGCAAGCAGGAGAAATTCCGTGAAGCACTGCGTACTGATATAAACCTTGCACTTGCTGTCCATGATTGCACAGACTTCGCAACACTAGTCAGCCAATCTTTCCAAGTTGAAACTGCTCTGACTAAATACCAGGAGTCGCTCAAGCGTACTCGAGATGCCCGCTCGTCTTCGGGTCGACCTGTTCAGAAACGTCAAGTCTGGATTCCCCACAATGTTTACCACCGACCTGCTCCAACACCAAGGCCGTCATATGTTGCACCTCATCTGCCTTCACCGCCGAGACAGCTAACGGTTCATGATGGACCGCCTGATGCTATGGCTCCTCCTCAGGTTGCACCACGTCCTCCTAATGGTCGTAAGAAGAGTTGTCAAAACCGCTGATTCAGAAACCGTAATATCATACCGTCTGTTATTGTACTTGGCCATGCCAATCACGTCAATGCTGAAAAGGCTCAGAAGGAACCGACTATCGTGCTGGGAACACTCTCTGTGGATTCCGTACCAGCCTCTGTTCTCTTTGATTCAGGAGCATCGCATACTTTTGTGTCCCAACAATTTGCTCAGTCACATGAGTTATACCTGGAAGAATTACCCACTCCTCTAATGGTTCAGTCCCCGAGATCCAAGTGGCAAACCACCATGTTAAGCCCTCACAACCATATCGAGATTGGAGGTCTACTTTTTCCGATTTCTCTCATTGTACTTGGACCTTCCGACATAGACATCATTCTCGGTATGGACTGGTTGACAGCACATAATGCTTTGATTGATTGCACTACTAAGACAGTCCAGCTCACTCACCCTTCTGGCCAGACAGTCAAATACTCAGCCCGAATAGCTCAGGATGCTGAGAGCCAGATATATGCTCTGAATGCATTGAATGCCTCACCTCTTGAAGGCATCGAGAACGTTCCGGTTGTTCGTGATTTTCAAGATGTCTTTCCAGAAGAACTTCCAGGAATACCCCCTGCTAGAGCTATCGAGTTTGTCATCGACTTGAAACCTGGCACAACTCCTATTGCGAAGCGTCCTTATAAAATGCATCCGCACCATCTTCTCGAGCTTAAGGAAGAAATCGACAAGTCACTTAAGAAGGGTTTCATCCGCCCCAGTTCCTCTGCTTGGGGAGTACCTTCACTCTTCGTTAAGAAGAAGGATGGAACTAACCGATTGGTTCAGGATTAACGGCCCATTAACCAAGCCACAATCCAGAACAAATATCCGCTTCCTCGGATCAATGATTTGTATGATCAACTTGCTGGGTCATCGGTGTTTTCTAAACTTGACTTGAGGTTGGGTTATCATCAGATCCGTGTTCGTGAAGAGGATATTCCCAAGACTGCATTTGTTACTCGCTATGGCTCCTACGAGTACACGGTCATGTCCTTCAGCTTAACCAATGCTCCAGCAACTTTCTCCCGTCTGATGAATTACATCTTCATGGATTACCTCGACAAGTTCGTCGTGGTATATCTAGATGATATTCTGGTTTATTCAAAGAATAAAGAAGAACATGCTGAGCACCTCCGTCTTGTTCTAGAAAGGCTCCGAGAACACCAGTTGTATGCCAAATACTCGAAATGTGAATTCTGGCTTTCTGAAGTAACCTACCTTGGTCATGTGATTTCCAAGGATGGAATTGTTGTTAACCCGGAGCGGGTTCAGGCTATTCTTCACTGGACTCCTCCGAAGAACGTCAAGCAAGTGAGAAGTTTTCTCGGCCTTGCAAGCTATTGCCGTCGATTTGTCGAGAACTTTTCCAAGATTGCTAAGCCCCTGACTGATCTGCTTCACAAGGGCGTTAAATTTGAATGGATAGAAAAATGTCAGGAGAGTTTTCAAACACTCAAAGACAAGCTGACATCTGCCCCAGTACTTGCTCCACCAGATTCTCGCAAAGATTTTGTGATCTATTGTGACGCATCTCGTGAAGGAATAGGCTGTGTCCTAATGCAAGAGCGTAAAGTGATTGCCTATGGTTCTCGTCAGTTGCGCCCACATGAAGAGAATTATCCGGTACATGATCTAGAACTAGCTGCTGTCATCCATGCACTGCAGTTGTGGCGACATTACCTTCTCGGTAATCGTTGCGAGATATACACGGATCATAAAAGTCTGAAGTACTTGTTCACTCAGCCATCTCTAAACCTTCGTCAGCAAAGATGGATGGAGGCCATTGCGGACTATGATTTGGGTATTTCCTATACCCCTGGCAAGGCTAACGTGATGGCTGATGCCTTAAGCCGCAAGTCCTATTGCGACAACCTCATGATTAGGAGAGCTCAACCTCGTCTTTATGAAGAACTGCGCCAGCTGAATCTGTGTATTGTTCCACAGGGTTCTCTTAATAACCTTGTGATACAACCAGATCTTGAGAAAGCTGTTAAGAATGCACAGGCTAAAGATGCTGAAATTGAACTGATGAAGAAAGATCTTCACCTTGAAAAGTACCGGGATTTCTCGTTGTCTGAAGATGGAACCTTGTATTTCAGAAACCGCATTGTCGTACCTCGCTTCGAGCTTATGACCGACAAGGTCATGAAGGAGGCACATGATACCCCGCTGTCTATTCATCCGGGTAGCACCAAGATGTATCGTGATCTTCGTCAAAGGTACTGGTGGTCTAGAATGAAGCAGGTTATTGCTCGATATGTTGCTGAATGTGATGTGTGTCGTCGCGTTAAAGCAGAACATTAGAAGCCTGCCGGAATTCTGCAACCACTTCCTATTCCGTTGTGGAAATGGGATAAGGTTCAAATGGATTTCATTACTGGCCTTCCCAAGTCACAGAAGAGTCGCGATGCTATTCTTGTCGTTGTCGACCAACTCTCTAAAGTTGCACACTTTCTGCCTGTCAAGGAGACGATCACTGCTAGTCAGCTAGCAGAATTATATATCTCCAGAATTGTTTCACTCCACGGCATTCCGAAGGAGATCAGTTCGGACCATGGCGGTCTTTTCACCTCCAAGTTCTGGGAAAGTTTCCAAGAAGCTATGGGAACTCATATTACTTGGAGTTCAGCTTATCACCCTTAATCCCAAGGCCAAGTCGAGCGAGTTAATCAAGTGCTTGAAGACATGCTGCGAGCTTGCGTTATTTCTTTCGGCAAGAAGTGGGAAGGATCCCTCCCGTATGCCGAGTTCTCTTATAACAACATCTATCAAGCCAGCTTGAAAATGGCCCCCTTCGAAGTACTCTATGGACGAAAGTGTCGAACCCCTCTGAATTGGTCAGAAACTGGGGAACGACCGCTCGTGGGTCCGGACATTATCCAACACGCCGAAGAACAAGTCCGTATTGTCCGAGAAAATCTCAAGACGGCTCAGGACCGCCAGAAGAGCAACTATGATCGCAAACGTTGGGGTTTGACTTATCAACCAGGTGATCAAGCTTATTTGCGAGTCACTCCTATGAAGGGCACTCACCGCTTTGGAATCAAGGGCAAGTTAGCTCCACGCTACATTGGTCCTTTCCGAATTATTGCAAGACGTGGTCAGGTGGCGTATAAATTGGAGTTGCCGCCGCAATTCTCTCATATCCACGACGTCTTCCATGTGTCGCAACTTCATCGTTGCTTCAAGGAATCTCCGCACCGCGCAGTGGATCACGAGATGCTCGAATTGCAAGATGATCTATCTTATAAGGAGCATCCGATCCGCATTCTCGATGAAGCTGAACGTCGGACCCGTCAGAAGGTTACCAAGTTCCTCAAGGTGCAGTGCTCAAATCATACTGAAGATGAAGCCACTTGGGAACGCGAGGATAATCTTCGTGTGGAATACCCCGAACTTTTCCCTTCTACCTCTTAATTCTCGGGACGAGAATTCTTATTAGTGGAGAAGATTTGTAACACCCCCAGTGGATAGCTACAGTAATCCCCTTTTGATAATGCCATGTCATCATGATCAATAGTGCTTAAACATCATTTGGACCCTATCTCTTTTCAAATTCAAATTCAAATGGAAATTCAAACTGAAAGTGAAAATAAAAGTTGTTCAAATCCAGAAACTAAAATGTTCATATTATTGTAAATATTCCAGAGACAATTCTAAAATTATAATCAACATATACTCAATTAATTATGTGCCTCTAACAGCAACAAAACAGAGATATTTAATCCATATTCATTTAATAAAAATCCAAATGAAAAGATATGGACTTCAAACCATTTTCTGGCAGTGGCAAATAATGCACCATATTTAATGGGCTAAGTCACATATTTTGCAAAACTTAATTGGTGGCTAAACAATTTGCAAAACAGAAAACACAAACAGAAAGCAAAAAAGAAAATAGAAAAAGGAAAAGAGACCCACTGTGCCTGGGCCTAAGGTCAACAGTGGCCGGCCCAGCCCGCGCAGCGCCTTTCCCTCACCCCCCCGCACTGCTCCTCCCCGCACCGCTGTCGAACACAGCGCGTGCACGCGCGGGCACAGCCAGGCCCCCCCTCTCCCCCGCATGACAGCGCGCGCCCGCGCCAGTGGTGGATAGGGGCCGAGCCCCCTGCCTCCCTGGCCTCCCCTAGCCGCCCCGTTCGGCCCCTCTCCCTCGATCCCTCCTCGCCGAGCGCCACCGTGGAAATGGCTGCTGCGTAGACGCGGCCACCGCCTCCCTCGCGCCGCTCCGACATGTCCATCGGCTTCCTTGACGTCGCCTCCTTCCCCTCCGCCGTTCAACCAAAGCCGGGAGCCCCTACGTCGAGCTACACGTCGTCGTCTTCAACCTGCGGCCGCCGTCGTTCGCCGCTTCGATTCGCCGCCTCGAGCCCTCCCCGAGCTCGCTTTCGCACACCTACAGGGCCCGGTGAGCAGTCGCCGCCTTCCCCCTCCCTTTTCTGCTCAATCTCGTCGCCGTAGCGATCGCATTGGAGATGCCCGAGCTCACCGCCGCGGACCTCATCGCCGGCGACCTTTCGGCGACCATATGGTCCGATGTCCAAGCCCGTTGAACTCGCACGCGCGCGTAGATGCTCGTTGGCCCGTCTGTTCGATTCGAGTGCACCCGCATCGCCGTTTCGTCGTCACACCCGAACGCCGCCGTCCGCCACCGTGCTCGCCATCGCTGCTCCGGTGCATCTCCGGCGAGGCCGACCCCAACAGTGGATGCGACGCAGCTCCCGCTTCCAAACGCGCCAAGTCCCGCAGCGAATCGTAGACCGCAGCGGTTTTCCGGCGAACTCCGGCGAGGTTCCTGCCGTCGCCGCCTCGTCTCGCCTCACCGGTGACCGGCGCCGACGTGGCCTACTGGGGCCCACCCCAGGGCCATTGCCAGTGGGTCCCAGGGGGCCCAGCTAACTGTTGATCCCGGTCAACTATGCTGACTGGGCAGCACAGTCACTGTCCGGTGGGACACCACCCCCACTAATTAACAGGATTAGCTAAAACTAATTTAATTAGCCTAATCTAACACTGACAGGTGGGTCCCGCAGGTCAGGTTTGACCTGGACCGGGCGGTTTGACTCGCTGACGTCACAGTGACATCATGCTGACGCAATAATCCATTTCGGTTAATTAAAATAATTCCAAAAATTGTTTAAATCTTTAGAAAATCATAGAAAATAATCCGTAGCTCAGATAGAAAAACTTTGTACATGAAAATTGCTCAGAACAACGAGACAAATCTGAATACGCGGTTCTTTCGTCCGCCACACGTCCCTAGCATAGCGAACATGTAACCGTCCCCCTCCGTTTCCTCTGTCCGAAAGTGCCGAACTTCGGGAAAACATTCCCGGATGTTTTCCCTCTTCACCTATATTGTGTAGCACCGCGTCGGAACATCCCTAGCTTTGCGTATTGTCATGTCATGCTCTTGTTTACTTTATATTTACTATTTCTTCCCCCTCTTCTATCTCGGTAGACCCCGACACCGAAGTCGTCCCCGAGGCCGACGCATCTCCGGAGGTTGACGACACCGTTGACGACCTTGCCTTTGCCGCCGAGCAACCAGGCAAGCACCCCCACCTTGAAAATACCGATATCGCCTACTCTTTCTCTCCCATGCTTGCAGTAGAAATTGTTGCTGCTACTGTTTAACCTATTCTGATGCATAGCCTGTTTATTGTAACCTGCATTTGAAACCTTACCTGCTTATCCTAAACTGTCTAGTATAGGCTGGGTAGAGACCTATCAGTGACCCCACTTCTCCCGACTGCCCCGCTGGATTATCAGAAGACCTGATCAAAGAGATCGAAGACAGGCCCCGGCACTGCACATCACCCCCTTGGTTGTACGACACTGCATCGTTACCATCGAGTGCCGAGGGTGATACCTCGTGTAGCACCCCTGATGTTAACTCTGTAGGGTAGCTATTCGGTCGTGGTCAACGAGGGTGATTCCTCCTTCACCGCTTCCGATAACGACGCTGTCGTGCACCACCTCAAGTGTGAACCCATCGAGGGTGATTGCTCCGAGTTCACCTTGACGGATACATCGAGTAGGAATCCAACGAGGGTGATACCTCGGATTCCCCTGATGTTATGGACACACGGATACTTGGACTGTACTACTGATACTTGGAAAGGTGGGTCGACCCTGAGGGGTACCCGCGAGTGATATGGAGACGGGTTGACCTGGATGGTGCCCGAGTGATGAATACGATGGGCACTCCACATCGTGGCAGCAGCCGAAAGTTCTGTCAGACGTCCAGTTCAGCATTGTGGCATGGTCGGATCGTACCGACCATCCGAGGCGGTGCTGGTATCCACCCCGCACACAACGACCCGGAGTGCACAGGGCGATGGCCCAAGACCCCTGAGCGCTTAGGTTGTAGACCGGCGAGGACCTCTCTGCTGAGCTCTAGGTAGGGTTGCGGTGTGTCATTTGGCCGAGGCCGGGCATGACCCGGAAAAGTGTGTCCGGCCGGAGTTAAGCGAGCATGGTGGGTAAGTTGGTGCACCCCTTCAGGGAAGAACTAATCTATGCATAGCCGGATCCTCGGTAACGGACACTCGGAGTTGTATCCCGATCGATACAACTAGAACATATTGCTGAGATGAGATATGGATATTATGGCTCTGGGATTAATTTCTCGCAGGGAGTCGAGAAAGGGTCTTAGGACGAGGTTGATGACTGTATGGCTCTGGGATTTCTTTCTCGCAGGGAGTCGAGGAAGGATCTTTGGGTGAGGATGAGACTTAATGATACTACTACTATATGAGGTACTAATCTACACTCTTCTAATGCTGCAAGACCGCTGAAGATGCTAGTCTTCGATAGGACTAGGCCTTCTCTCTATTCTGGCATTTCTGCAGCCCAGTCCACATATACAGCCTTCCTTTGATAATGTTGCATATGTAGTGTAGATCCTTGCTTGCTGAGTACTTCGGATGAGTACTCACGGTTGCTTTGCTTTCTTTTTCCCCCATATCCTTTTTGATGCAACCAGATGACGGAGCCCCTGAGACAGCTGCCCACGCCGATGATCGCTACTACTCCACGAGGGTGGTTACTACTACGAGTTGGCTGACGACCAGGAGTAGGATCGGAGGGTCCCAGGCAGGAGGCCTGCGCCTTTCAATCGTAGTGTTTTCTTTTGCCCTGCCTTCTAAGGGCCTATCTGTGTTTTCTTTAATATCTGTACTCAGATATATGATGCTTCCGCTGACGCTTGTATGCGAGCTTATGTATTGGAGCCCTCGAGGCCTCTGGCTTGTAATATAAAGCTTGTATGACTTTATTTATGTTTTAGAGTTGTGTTGTGATATCTTCCTATGAGTCCTTAGGCTTGATCGTGTGCATTTGCGTGTATGATTAGTGCATGATTGAGCCGGGGGCGTCACAAGTTGGTATCAGAGCCGACTGCCTCTAGGAATCCCCTTTCCAACTCCTTGGCCGAAGTTAAGTCTAGTAAACGAAAACTGTTTTACTAACTTGGCTGTGTGGCTTACGGGCCCACGTCGCCAACTGGGTGGTATTAGGATCTTTTATTCCTCGTCTATACTCTGGGACTCTGAACTCTCTTCTATTCGGGTTAAAATTTTACTAACTCCAACCTTAGGTTCTCGTGATCACATCCACCCGGTGTTCTGAAATTTTCCCCCTTCCTTCAAGATTGTGGGCCAGGTTCTGCTTGCAGGATCCTTTTATCGAGGGCACCCTGTGTTGTCACTTGTAGATCCCTCGCTCCAGCAGTTTTCTCCGACATGATGTAGCCTTTGCTATGTCACGTTGTTGTAATCCTCACCGCGTGCCTACGCGCCGCCTAGTTTGTCTAGCTGCGAGCGTTCCCGAGCGCGTACTATCCGTTTGAATCTAACTCTGTGTATGGATTGGTATGTCTTTAACGACTACTATCATATATCTAATGCCTTTCCTGTTCATTTCCCGTGTTACATCATGAATAACTCCATACACCTGCAGTTTTTCTTGCTAAACTGCCCCTGTTGAATTGGCAGAATGGCTGATGATCCTCCACCTCCACCTTATATTGCCGCAATGATGCAACAGTTTGAGCTAAACCGTCAGGTTATGACAGTGATATTCGCTCAGTTCCCAAACCAGAATGCTCATTAACAGCCTACACCAATAACTCTGCCAGAATTCGTGCGCCTCAATCCGTCCACTATTCGCAGCTCGACTGATCCAATGGAAGCTGATGATTGGCTCCGTGACATTGCCTTCCAGATGAAGTCGGCCAATGTTATCCCTAACAGTTACGTCACCTATGCGACATATCACCTGAGGGGTTCAGCTGCTCAATGGTGGGAAAGCCACAAGGGTATGTTGCCTGCTGAAACAGTAACCACTTGGCAGGAATTTCAGTCAGCTTTTCGTGCATGGTACATTCCTCAAGGTCTGATGGACCAGAAGAAGCAGGAGTTCCACAAACTCTCTCAGGGTACAATGACTGTGGATGAATATCAGAGGAAATTTCTTGAATTGTCCCGCTATGCTGAAAATGACGTCTGCACTGACGCACGCAAGCAGGAGAAATTCCGTGAAGGACTGCGTACTGATATAAACCTTGCACTTGCTGTCCATGATTGCACAGACTTCCCAACGCTAGTCAGCCAATCTTTCCAAGTTGAAACTGCTCTGACTAAATACCAGAACGACGAGACGAATCTGATCGTGTCGTCTGTTTCCATGTCGGAACCCTCTACGGAGGTGAACCCGCAACTTTTAGCCCGTTTCCGGTAGATGAATAGTGCATATACACTGGTTAATAAATCCCACTTTAATCCTAAAATAACTAAACTAACTACATCACGGACGACCAGACCCTTGCTGCAAAGCTTCCAGGCAAGCACCCCATTTTGAGCATACCGATATCGCCTACTCTATCTCTCTTATGCTTGCATTAGAATCTGCTGCTACTACTGTTCATCCTACTTCTGTTGCATAGCCTGCTTTTGTAACTATTGTTGATACCTACCTGTTTATCCTAAACTGTGTAGTATAGACTGGGTAGAGACCCATCAGAGACCCCACTTTGTCCCGACTGCCTCGCTGGATTATCAGAAGACCCGATCAACGGGATTGAAGACCAGGCCCCGGCACCGCACATCACTTCCCCCTTAGTTACTCGACGCTACTGGGTTACTATCGAGTGCCGAGGGTGATACCTCGTCGGCACTTCTGATGACAACCTTGTAGGTTAGTTAATCGGTCGTGGTCATCGAGGGTGATTCCTCCTTTTCCACTCGCGATAACGACGCTGTCGTGCAACACCTCAAGTGTGGACCTCGAGGGTGATTTCCTCTTACGTTCACCTTGATGTTTACATCAGGTGGGAATCCAACGAGGGTGATGCCTCGAATTCCTTCTTGATGTGGTAGCCACACGGACTGCCTTTACATCACTATTATTACTGATTAAACTGGATAAAGACGGGTCGGCCCTGAGGGGTACCATCGCGAGCATGTGATGCGAGTGATGTGGAGACGGGTTGACCTAGAGGGTGCCCGCGAGATAATTACGAGGCGCGGCCGGGCATTCTTAGCCCTTGCAGCAAGTCCTCGAGACGGAGCGACGGGGTCACATCGATCATGAGTCTCTGCTCGTTACCGCGCGCTCCTATTCCACTAACGGTTTGGATATTTGATCCGAGGGGCCTCTGGCCTGATAGCACTAACCATCACGTGGGCATAGTATGGGCGTTCTGCGTCGTATACTTTAGCCGAAGCTTAATAGATGTCATGCGACTGAGCGGCACACGCTGGGTTGGACTCGGAACGCAACCGGGCTTGTATTAACGGGTTGCTAGGTCTACTCACCGGCGGTGTACGCAACGTGCAGGAGCGCCCGGGGCGATGGCCCAAGACCCCTGGGGGCATAGGTTAGTCCGGCGTGCTGACCTCTCTATTAAGTATTCGGTCGGGTTGCGGCGTATCGTTTGGCCAAGGCCGGGCATGACCCAGTAAAGTGTGTCCGGCCGGAGTTAATCGAGCGTGGTGGGTAAGTTGGTGCACCCCTGCAGGGAAGAAAACATCTATCGATAGCCTGTCCTACGGTAATGGACACTCGGAGTTGTATCCCGGTCGATACAACTAGAACCTGACACTTGAGATGATAACTGGATAGTATGGCTCTGGGATTACTTTCTCGCAGGGAGTCGAGGAAGGGTCTCTGGGCGAGGTTGATGACACTACTATTACTTTACATTATGTTATTCTGTACTCTTCTAATGCTGCAAGACCGCTGAAGATGATGAAGATGCTAGTCTTCGATAGGACTAGGCCTTCTCTCTCTATTCTGGCATTTCTGCAGCCCAGTCCACATATACAGTCTTCTTTTGAAAATGTTGCATATGTAAAGTAGATCCTTGCTTGCTGAGTACTTCGGATAAGTACTCACGGTTGCTTTGTTTTCTTTTTCTCCCCATATCCGTTTGATGCAACCAGATAACGGAGCCCCTGAGCCAGCTGACCCCGCCGACGGCTACTACTACTACCCTCCTGGCGAGTACTACTACGAGGAGCCGTCCGACGACCAGGAGTAGGTTCGGAGGGTCCCAGGCAGGAGGCCTGCGCCTTTCGATCGTAGTGTTTTCTTTTGCCCCGCCTACTTAAAGGCTTATTCTGTCTTTCTTTTATATCTGTACTCAGATATCTGTTGCTTCCGCTGACGCTTGTACACGAGCTTATGTATTCGAGCCCTCGAGGCCCCTGGCTTGTAATATAAAGCTTGTATGACTTTATTTATATTTTAGAGTTGTGTTGTCATATCTTTAAGTGAGTCCTTAGGCTTGATCATGTGCATTTGCGTGTATGGTTAGTGCACGATTAAGCCGGGGGCATCACAGGTTGGTATTAGAGTCGATTGCCTGTAGGAACCCCCTTTCCAACTCCTTGACCGAAGTTGAGTCTAGTACTTGAAAACCGTTTTACTAACTTGGTTGTGTGGCTTACGGGCCCACATCGCCAACTGGGTGGTAATAGGATCTTTTATTCCTCGATCTTTACTCTGGGACTCTGATCTCTCTTCTATTCGGGTTAAAGATTTTACTAACGCCGACACTTAGGATCTCGTAAATCTCGTCTACTCGGAGAATTGGATATCTGTGCTTAATTCTTTATCATTGATATGATTAGTCTGATAATCATTTTCCTTTCCATTGTTTTGTTTAACCTTTCTCTCCGAGTTGTATTATACTTCTCAATGTCTTTTGACAATCCTGATTTCCTCTGTTTCAGATGGATCGTTTGTTTCCACCACGCCCTATGACGCAGCTTGTGCTTCGCACTTGGGCTCGTGATGCCCCTGGTTTTCCAGCTGTCCTGATCGCCCTCCTGACCCGATTGGGCTACCGCTGGTACCCCGAGTACATGGTCTACAAGGATTATCGCGAGTTCAACCAGGAGCAGTACCATGCCGATGTTCGTATCTATGATCAGCACGATGACTCAGACACTGAGCTGCACCTTTTCCACGGTATCGGCGTGACGATTGAGATGGCAGTCCATGATGCCGCCTACTCTGTTGTCGCACGTCTCCGAGGAGAGCACAACATTAGCTTGGATGCCTCTGAGTTCCGATACATTCTGTATGCCCCTGCTGGAGATGCTACTGGTTACTACACAGCTATCTGTGACCCATACGAGCCTCGTCGTTACGACCCGCAGGTTCTGATTCAGTGCACTCAGGCTCTGGATCGCACTGTTCAGGCTCTTGCCGTCGAGTTGTTTGCCACTCGAGCACGCCTCTACGATGCTATGACGCAGTTGCTACCAGCTGTTCATGCAGGGATACATCTGGAGCACATCCTTTACCCGCGTAGGACTCAGATGTATACTGGTATTGATTGGCCTGCTGTTGGAGGTCACACACCTGCACGTGGACCTCTTCTTTCAGCTCGAGACCGGATTCTGCATCTGAGTGCACATGGAGCGCAGGATCCTTCCGTGACGAACAGTCATCGTCCGCACTTGCAGTTACCCCGTTACAGAGGTTTTCCTCGACGTTGATGTAGCATGTCGCTATGCCGTGTTGTTGTATCTCTCCACCGCGAGCCTGCGTACCGCCTAAGTTGTTTAGCTTACCTTCATGCTGTTATAACGCTAGTCTATAACCGAACTTATGTCTGGATTTGTATGTCATGATGACTGTGATGTTGCATCTACTGCACTTCTTTCTGTTGTGCGTGAGTACTTCATGAATGATTCCATACAATACCAATGCTTGTTGCTGAATGTGACGTTTACCGTCGCGTTAAAGCAGAACATCAGAAGCCTGCTGGAATTCTGCAACCGCTCCCTATTCCTCTATGGAAATGGGATAAGGTTCAAATGGATTTCATTACTGGCCTTCCCAAGTCACAGAAGGGTCACGATGCTATTCTTGTCGTCGTCGACCAACTCTCTAAAGTTGCACACTTTCTTCCTGTCAAGGAAACTATCACCGCTAGTCAGTTAGAAGAGTTATATATCTCCAGAATTGTTTCACTCCACGGTATTCCGAAAGAGATCAGTTTGGACCGTGGCAGTCTTTTCATCTCCAAGTTCTGGGAAAGTTTCCAAGAAGCTATGGGAACTCACATCACCTGGAGTTCAGCATATCATCCACAAACTCAAGGCCAAGTCGAGCGAGTAAATCAAGTGCTTGAAGATATGCTTCGGGCTTGTGTTATATCATTCGGTAAGAAATGGGAAGAATCTCTCCCGTATGCCGAATTCTCTTATAACAACAGCTATCAAGCCAGCTTGAAAATGGCCCCCTTCGAAGTACTTTATGGACGTAAGTGTCGAACCCCTCTGAATTGGTCAGAAACTAGGGAACGACCGCTCGTGGGACCGGATATTATCCAACACGCTGAAGAGCAAGTCCGTATTGTCCGAGAAAATCTCAAGGCGGCTCAGGACTGCCAGAAGAGAAACTATGATCGCAAACGATGGGGTTTGACCTATCAACCTGGTGATCAAGCTTATCTGTGTGTCACTCCTATGAAGGGCACTCGTTGTTTCGGAATCAAGGGCAAGCTAGCTCCTCGCTATATTGGTCCTTTCCACATTGTGGCTAGACATGGACAGGTGGCATATAAATTGGAGTTGCCACCGCAATTCTCTCATATCCACGACGTCTTCCATGTGTCGCAACTTCGTAAATGCTTCAAGGAATCTCCGCACCGCGCAGTGGATCACGAGATGCTCGAATTGCAAGATGATCTTTCTTATAAGGAGCACCCGATCCGCATTCTCGATGAAGCTGAACGTCGCACTCGTCAGAAGACGACCAAGTTCCTGAAAGTGCAGTGGTCGAATCACACTGAAGATGAAGCCACTTGGGAACGCGAGGATCATCTTCGGGAAGAATATCCTGACCTCTTTCCTTCTACCTCCTAAATTCTCGGGACGAGAATTTCTTTTAGAGGAGGAGAATTTGTAACACCCCTATGTAATAAGCACTGTGATCATCTGCTAATAATGCCAAGTCATTCTCATTTGCAGTGCTTAGTCACATTGGTTAAAGATTCAAATCAAATCCTTCTCTGAAATTCAACTCAAATTCAAAGTGCAAAATGAAGTTGCCCAAAACATGTTGGAAAAATGTTCACCTTATAGCAAATCATCCAAAACTATTTGTTGTTACGGAACACAACATCATCATCAACTCTAAATGGGCCCAATGCATTTTAACAGAGCCAAAACAACACTTAAATGCCTATTCATTTTTGAATAAATTCAAGTGGGTTCCAAAAATGCCCAAACTTTTTGTGGCAGTGCTGGATATTGCAAAGTACTAATATGAGCAAGTTTCACATTCTTGCAAATCTCTTGGAAGCTCAAAATATTACTAAACTCTCTCTGTAAAAAGAAAAAGCAGAAGAATAAAAGAGAAAAAGAAAAAGGCCACTGTGCACTGGCCCAAGTGCACAGTGCCTAAGCAGGCCCACCTCCCTCTCTCTCCATCGCGCTGTCGCCGCCTTCTTGGACGACCGCGCGCGCGCCGGCAGCGCGTCGACAATGCGACGTCCACCGACGCCGCGGCTTGTCGAGGGGATAAGGCCGAGCCAGTGCCTCCCCCTGGCCTACCCATCGATTCCCTCTCCCTCTCCGTCGTTCTCTCTCTCAGATCCACCGGCGCCCGAGCGCCATCGCCGCCGCGTCTTCGTCACCCCCGCGACCACCGTGCCTTCCACGCGGCCTGGCCGTGCTCGTCGGCATTGCCGTGGACTACCACGTCCTCTGGAGCCGCTGGAGGGAGCCGAGAAGCTCTGCATCGCCCATACGCGTCGTCTTCTTCCTCGGGTCGCCGGCGATCCCCTTCTTCCCCGGCGATGATCCGCTACTCCTAAACTTCCAAGGGCCCTCTTGCGTGCCGCTCGGTGAGCTCCTCCGCCTCCTGCCCTTCCTCGTTAACTCCCTCGCATGCCGTAGCTAGCTGCCACCGTGTCCGTGCTCTGCTCGCCACCAACGAGCTTGTGGCCGTCGCTGTGGTCGATGACACCGCCGCCTGAGGCCACGGTCGAGCTCCTGGTGCTCTCAGGAGCCCGACAAGCACGCGCACGAGCCTCCCCGTGCCCCCTAGCGCCGTTTTCGTCGAGGACCCGTACGCACCGCCGCTGTAGCTCGTCACATGCCACGTTTCCGGCCACCTCTGGCCGCGACACCACCGCCGTTCGACGCGTGGGCGAGCGCTCGTTCGAACGCGCCCTTGCGCATGCCAAATGGTGTCCCCTAGCACAATTCCGACGCGGGCAGTGCATCGCCGCCGCGTTTTAGCGTCGCCGGCCCCGCTGAGCTGGCACGTGTGGGGCCCACCCCTGTGAGGCTACCAATGGGGCCCCTGGCCCCCAGTTGACCAGTTGACCTGGTCAACTGTGCTGACTGGGCGTCCCCGTGACGCTGACGTGCGGGCCCCACCACGTAATTAGCTTAACTAAACCATTTTTATAATTAAAATTAATTAGTTTAGCTAATGAGTCTATGACAGGTGGGGCCCAGTAGCTAATTAACTAAGATTAGTTAGATTTAATCCACTGTCAACCCTCAGAGGCTGACATGTGGGTCCCACTAGACCCACAGGTCAGGTTTGACCCTGGTCAGCCGACCTGTTGACTGCTAATGTCATCGCCATGTCATGCTGACGTCATAATTCCTTTTATGTTAATTTTAAATAATTCCAGAAAAAAATTTAATCTTTGAAAATTCATAGAAAATAAACTGTGGCTCGGATCGAAAAGCTTTCTACATGAAAGTTGATCAGAACGACGAGATGAATCTGATCGTGTCGTCTGTTTCGATGTCGGAATCCTCTACGGAGGTGAACCCGCAACTTTTAGCCCATTTCCGGTAGATGAATAGTGCATATACACCGGTTAATAAATCCCACTTTAATCCTAAAATAACTAAAATGACTTAGACAAATCTTTAGGCAACTCTGCACTGCACCGTAGGCATGGCATACTCTGTGTTGCATATGTTTGCTGTGTATTTATTTGTTTCCTCCCCCTCTCCTCTTTCATTAGACCCTGGCTCCGACGTAGTCCCCGAGGCAGACGCCGCTCCGGAGTACGACTATATCGCGGACGACCAGACCCTTGCTGCAGAGCTTCCAGGCAAGCACCCCATTTTGAGCATACCGATATCGCCTACTCTATCTCTCTTATGCTTGCATTAGAATCTGCTACTACTACTGTTCATCCTACTTCTGTTGCATAGCCTGCTTTTGTAACTATTGTTGATACCTACCTATTTATCCTAAACTGTGTAGTATAGACTGGGTAGAGACCCATCAGAGACCCCACTTTGTCCCGACTGCCTCGCTGGATTATCAGAAGACCCGATCAACGGGATCGAAGACCAGGCCCCGGCACCGCACATCACTTCCCCCTTAGTTGCTCGACGCAACTGGGTTACTATCGAGTGCCGAGGGTGATACCTCGTCAGTACTTCTGATGAAAACCTTGTAGGTTAGTTAATCGGTCGTGGTCATCGAGGGTGATTCCTCCTTTTCCACTCCCGATAACGACGTTGTCGTGCAACACCTCAAGTGTGGACCTTGAGGGTGATTTCCTCTTACGTTCACCTTGATGTTTACATTAGGTGGGAATCCAACGAGGGTGATGCCTCGGATTCCTTCTTGATGTGGTAGCCACACGGACTGCCTTTACATCACTATTGTTACTGATTAAACTGGATAAAGACGGGTCGGCCCTGAGGGGTACCCGCGCGAGCATGTGATGCGAGTGATGTGGAGACGGGTTGACCTGGAGGGTGCCCGCGAGATAATTACGAGGCGCGACCGGGCATTCTTAGCCCTTGCAGCAAGTCCTCGAGACGGGGCGACGGGGTCACATCGATCGTGAGTCTCTGCTCGTTACCACGCGCTCCTAATCCACTAATGGTTTGGATATTTGATCCGAGGGGCCTCTGGCCTGATAGCACTAACCATCATGTGGGCATAGTATGGGCGTTCTGTGTCGTATACTTCAGCCGAAGCTTAATAGACATCATGCGACTGAGCGGCACACGCTGGGTTGGACTGGGAACGCAACCGCGCTTGTATTAAGGGGTTGATAGGTCTACTCACCAGCGGTGTACGCAACGTGCAGGAGCGCCCGGGGCGATGGCCCAAGACCCCTGGGGGCATAGGTTAGTTCGGCGTGCCGACCTCTCTATTAAGTATTTTGTCGGGTTGCTGCGTATCATTTGGCCGAGGCCGGGCATGACCCTGTAAAGTGTATCCGGCCGTAGTTAATCGAGCGTGGTGGATAAGTTGGTGCACCCCTGCAGGGAAGAAAACATCTATCGATAGCCTGTCCTACGGTAACGGACACTCGGAGTTGTATCCCGATCGATACAACTAGAACCTGACACTTGAGATGATAACTGGATAGTATGGCTCTGGATAGTATGGCTCTGGGATTGCTTTCTCGCAGGGAGTCGAGGAAGGATCTCTGGGCGAGGTTGATGACACTACTATTACTTTACATTATGTTATTCTGTACTCTTCTAATGCTGCAAGACCGCTGAAGATGATGAAGATGCTAGTCTTCGATAGGACTAGGCCTTCTCTCTCTATTCTGGTATTTCTACAGCCCAGTCCACATATACAGCCTTCCTTTGAAAATGTTGCATATGTAGAGTACTCACGGTTGCTTTGTTTTTTTTTCTTCCCATATTCGTTTGATGCAACCAGATGACGGAGCCCTTGAGCCAGCTGCCCCCGCCGACGGCTACTACTACTACCCTCCTGGCGAGTACTACTATGAGGAGTTGTCCGACGACCAGGAGTAGGTTCGGAGGGTCCCAGGCAGGAGGCATGCGCCTTTCGATCGTAGTGTTTTCTTTTGCCCCGCCTTCTTAAAGGCTTATTCTGTCTTTCTTTTTATATCTGTACTCAGATATCTGATGCTTCCGCTGACGCTTGTACGCGAGCTTATGTATTCGAGCCCTCGAGGCCCCTGACTTGTAATATAAAACTTGTATGACTGTATTTATGTTTTAGAGTTGTGTTGTGATATCTTCAAGTGAGTCCTTAGGCTTGATCATGTGCATTTGCGTGTATGGTTAGTGCACGATTAAGCCGGGGGCGTCACAATCGGCACCTCTTACAAATTTATTGCAAAAAGGTGTGCCATTTTATTTTGATGATGATTGTCTAGAAAATTTTGAAACACTAAAAAATCCCCTTGTTACTGCACCTATAATTCAACCACCTAACTGGAACCTACCTTTCTTAATTATATGTGTTGCTAGTGATTATGCAGTAAGAGCTATACTACGATAAAGAGTAGACAAGAAACTTAATGTTATTCATCATGCTAGTAAAACCTTGGATGGTGCTTAAAGAAATTATGCTACCACATAAAAAGAATTACTTGCAGTTGTTTTCCCTTTTGACAAATTTAGGTCTTAAAATGTTGATTCTAAAGTCATTGTTTTATACTGATCATGGTGCTATAAAATATCTTATGAACAAGAAGGTGGCTAAACCTAGACATATCATGTGGGTTTTATTGCTGCAAAAGTTTGATTTACATATTGTTGATTGAAAGGGGAGATACAATTCTCTAGCTGATCATCTATCTTGAATGGAAAATGTAGTCGGTAATCCACTCCCTATCATGATAGTTTTTCTCATGAACAACTAGCTGTTATTAAAACTTCAGTTATTAAATTTTGGTTTGCTGATTATGCAACTAAATTGTTGCTAAATACATCCCTCCCAATTTTACTTACCAACAAAAGGGATTTTTTTAATGATTCGGTACATTTATTTATTTTAGATAAGCCTCATCTCTAGTCCTAAAGGGGGAGTTGGTAGAGTCGCCTCAACTCCCACCAACCCTATATTGCGCTTTGAGCGTCCTAAAAGCAACCTTTCGCTCAACCACATCCAATTTGGGCCGACCCATTTGACGCGTGTACTAACTCAATCAAATCTGCACTTTCCCAAGACAACGCCATGCATTAACTAATCCAAATCAAATCTTAAGAAAGTCTCAACTAAATCCAAACTTTCCTTGCCTTCCACTAATCATACTCAAATAAAATCAAATCTTACGAAAACATCAACTATAATCAAAGTTGGCCAAACCATTTTACGCTTGTGCGCGTTTTTATTTTTCATTTTTTTTATGTTTCGTTTTTTACGACCAACCTATTACTTTGTACGCGGCATCTCTACTCCAAAAGGGGGAGTTGGTAGCCTCTCCTCATTGGTTTATTTTCGCCTCCACTCCCACCACCCCTCCCACTGGTTTATTTTCGCCTCACCTCCCACCACCACTCCCACTGGTTTATTTTTGCCTCACCTCTCACCACCCCCTCCACACTGGATTTTCTCCCTCCCAGTAAAAAACAAATCCCAAGAGGGACACTAATAGAATCATTAACGACGATGGAAAGAATGTCTTGGTCGTTGAAAATCTGAACGAATTTGCGTATGGTGGGAATCAGTCTAGAAAAGGAAGAGTATTATAGAAAATAAGTATGAACGAGAACTAATGTTGGCGAGGAAGGTGGAAGAAGAAGTTGAGGCGTTGCTGACAAACGCACTAATGTTAACATGGTGCTGGTTGGCGCCAACGAAACGGGTTGACAAAGATGCTAGGAGTAGAAGATGTTGGTGAGGACGAGGAAGAGAAGAACGACCAATATCCCTTCTAGCAATGAATGGTGTGTGTGTGGGCTGGAGATGGAGTTTATTGGTGACTAGGGATATGTTCAGGTTGCCACTCGCCTCCCACGTCAATGTGTATGTGCATTTTTTTTCATTGGTTTCAGAATTCAAGGGACACATGATGCTGTTTCACTTGACATTGACATGTTGAACTGAAGGCGTTGCAAACCCTAAATAGATGCGAGATATGAGAAATGAGAGAAAAGTATTGGCACCTGTTGCGAGACAATTAGAAACCCTAGAAAAGATGACATTTTACTGCGTGCATTTGCAAAGTTGAATGCACTTTTGAGAATGATCTCTATAGTTACTAGAAGATGTCCCGCGCGTTGCTGCGGAACCATTTGTGACACCTATGTTGTTATATAGGAAATCAGCTAAAACTTTATAATATAAACTCGATGGACCATGTATTTAGTAACATGTTCACAAAGATTAAGTGATTGCTTCAAAACATGTCGTCAATAGAATATTGCTGAGAACACAATTCGTCTGCAACAATGAACTCCACATGTTTCCTCAACATTTTTTTTTTAACTCGGCATCCTGAAACGGAGCACTAACTATCAGACCTGCATATGAACCACTGAATGTTGTTCGCTCTAAATCCCTGAAACTGAGCTTTTGAATAACAAAAGTGAAGCATCAAAGCTAGTACCGGACAATCTCAGAAGGAGGAAAGAAGTGAGAACAATGACATGGTTTTCTGACTGTTCCAACTTGCCATGTCTAGCTCTACCAAAAACTCAAATAATCAAAAACGTTATGGTGCATCTCACCTTCATCCATCTGTGTTTAATCTAATCTAATGCAAGCGGTTCCCAATCAACTCTGGTTTTGCAGTGTTGTGGCTTGTGAACTTGCAGTAGTACTAGTGCTGCTAGGGGTGAAAAGATAACAGTGGCCAGGGGAATCAGGGATCAGGGTGTGTGTGGCCTGCTTAGTACTGTTGCATAGTTCCCTTTTCTTTTCTCGTGTGTAATGACTTGTCGTTACATTCAGCTGTGAGGAATCGGCAGAAAGGCCGGTGGCAGGAGATAGATAGATGTGATGCCACACTAGTAGAAAAACGATCTTACGTTCACCTTATTAGTCCCGGTTTGATTACGGCCCGGTATAAATATGACTATTAATCCCGGCTCGATTACGGCATCATTAGTCCCGGTTCGTGGTGTACATACAGTCCCGGTTTGTATCACAAACCGGGACTAAAGGGGTGGTGGCAGGCCGGGGCCCCATGAGCCCCTTTAGTCCCGGTTTGTGACACAAACCGGGACTATAGGTTAGACCTTTAGTCCGGGTTGGAGCCACCAACCCGGACTAAAAGAGTTCTGCAATTTTCAAACTCTACCAACCCCCCCTCCCCCCAATCGCCTTTTCAGTTTTGAAAAAAACAAAAGAAAATGATAAAAACTTGAAAAATTAAAATCCTTCGAGATGTAGTTATGTTACTACATCTACTAGTTAGGGAAATTTAAAAACATAAATTTCGACGTGTTTTGCAAAAAAGTGTTATGAAAAAGTAAAACAGCTATAACTTTTGCATACGATGTCGAAAAAAAACGTATAATATATCAAAAAAGCACGAAAAGCCGGTTCCGATTTCGACCGCCGTAGGCCGTTTTGCAAATTTTTAGAATCCTCAAATTCTGAAAGGAAAAAAAGTTATGCTCAAATTTTAGTTTTTTTGAATTTTGGTCAAATCTGGTCAAACTGTGGTCAAACTACTTATTCAAGAAATATTAGTGTTACTAAATAATTATTCAAGAAATATTAGTGTTACTAAATAATTATTTCAGTTTTTTTGAATTTTGATCAAATCTGGTCAAACTGTGGTCAAACTATGGTCAAACTACTTATTCAAGAAATATTAGTGTTACTAAATAATTATTGTTTTTTAGAATAATAATTTCAAACTCAAACGGTGAAACGTGTGACTTCATGCTCAAGCTAAACTCCTGACGGTTAATAGGATTGACAGCTTACTATTGTCCCGATTCTGCACTAGTGCCAGTGTTTAGTAAACCATGTTACTTGCTCATTCTAAACTGGGATTATTCATGGTGGACGTCTCACGATGGTTCACATAGGTAAAGATGCAGAAATGGGCCTGAAAAAAATTTGGTGGACAGCTTTCCTGTTTTTAGGGTGATGACAGATTAAACTGAGTGGTGAAGTACCTTCTCAAGGTGGTGTGAGCAGCCCAGCCGGGTCCTCGAGAGTACCATTTGCCATGTGTGCAAAGACCAGACCAGCAAATACACTTTACCAATGGTACTCTGGATGAGGTTAGTGGAAACTAGGAGCCACCGGGAAGGGTCCAAAACCGTCTTTCCAGAGTGGTCATTGCAGTCAGGCACAGACTTTGATCCATCCATCTAAATCCCATTGAAAAGGGTTCCAAGTTAACTCACCTCACAGCTTTGAGACCTCTTCCTAAACTAAAATAATGTGAAAATGGAAACCTCCATCCCCTCATTGTCAGCACTGGTCTCTACCAGTAGGCCAATAAAAAATTAAAATCTAAAGAGCACACCAATTTGATTTTTTAAATGATATTTGTTCCTAGCAGTGCTAAGCTGCTTGCCAGAGTGGATCCTCTGCGGCTGAGCTGAAGCCACGTTCCCTGTGGCTGCATTTTCCCTTCCTTTCTTGCCTCGCCTGAGACTGAATCCTTCCCTGGATGATGATTTTTACCTGTGCATGCAGGTTGCTGCTGGATCCTCGGCCGCAGGGGATCCCAGGACGGAGCGTGGCGAGGTTTGACCCACAGCGCGCGAGCGAGGGCCTGACGGCTTCGGGTGGAGGAGCCAACAGCGACTGTGTCAGGGCTCCCTTGCTCACCGATGCCCCGGGGCCCGTGCGCGAGGCAACTCTGCGGGGTGGGCCCCTCTCTGTCCGTCTGTGATTCTATGGTGGCGCCATGAGAGGACACCGTCGTGGGTGAAGTGAAATGATGGTGCATGTGACGGTGGGCTCGGTCCTCCACCTCAGCGCATGGACCCGTCCCGAGATGATTAAGAGAGTCTTAATAAACCAATCAATCACTGAGGCAGATGCGTAGGCGATGGATCACCACTTGCTGATTGCCTTGATATATGATACCCCCTCCGTCCCATAATATAAAAACGTTTTTGACACTAGTGTTAAAAACGCTCTTATATTATGGGATAGAGGGAGTACATTTGTGCGTCCGTGTTCTTAATTTCTGTTGTACACGTGGGCCATGGATCTCGAACAAATAATTAGATTAGCACAAGGTCCACCTTGGCTAACTACGTTTCGCAGTTTCTGGTCGTCACTTTATGTTTTGATACGATACGCCAACATTACTTCTTTGCCCACTAACCTTTTGCAGCTGCGGAGATTCATAGAACCTGCCCGCCCAGACATGTGTGAACGAGGCATATGATTTGCGTCGCCGACTGGATCAGAAACGGCCGTCTTCTGCAAGTCATGATCTTGATGAATGATGAGGCCACCAGCCCAGGTCATGGGTGGGGTGCTTGTGAGAGAGAGCCCCATCACCCATGGCCATCTACATGTATGGTCATGGCGATGAGCAGTCCGCATTCTTGTCCATGTTCTTGCTCTACTGCTACTCCAGCAGTCCGCCCGCATGGTTCGTGCATGTTGCTGGTTCCCTCGCTCCCCTCCAAGTGGCTTCTGAATTCAGCAGTACTAGCAGTATTATTTTCTTGGCGGAATGGGAAGTGTGTGCTGCATGCCAAGTTTTCTGCGGTCCTCGGAAGTTTGTTCAGTCACCTACCTTTGATTCTGCTTATAGGAGTACTCTACTCCAAGTTGTTTGTTTATAGACTCTTGTGATTTTCCGATCAACAGTCTCATGATATATTCAATTTGACATACATGGCATCGGCCGGTGGCTAGGGCTAGAACTCATCATGCATGCATGTATGACTCGTTACTGCAAGTAACAATAGTTCACGTCTCATTATAAACAAGTTTCTGCAGTCCAAGGAAGTTCGCTCAGTCATCTACCTCTGATTCTGCGTATTCACGGTGATTTCGATGAGGACATATAGTAGGAGTAGTACTACTTGTTTGTTTACGTATGACTCTTTTCCAATCAACGGTCCCATGATATATTTAATTTGACATGCATGACATCGGCCGGTGGCTAGAGCTGTAACTCATGCATGCATGTATGATTCGTGTTTGCAAGTAGCAATGGCTCACGCCTCATTGTAATTAGGTAGGTGTTTGCCGATATTATTTAAGGAATATATTTTTATACTATGTGTATTTGGTGTTGTAGATCCTACCACATTTTTCAATAGAGCTGGTCAAACTTAAACAAGTTTGACTTAGGACAATCTTAGAACTTCAAATATTTTGAAATGGAGGTAGTATGTCCTTACTCAGTTTGCTTGTTTGGGCGAGGATTTGCGGCACGCAAGTGCGGGGGCACTCAGGTCCCTGGTGCCGCCTTTTTATTTGGCTTCTGATTTTCAAAGTTCTATATCCTTTAAACGAAAATTCGAAATTAAGTCATGTTTTCATATTCATGTTTCTCGCGACCAGCCCAATGAAATAAGATCCATTTAGTACGACCGACCGATAAAAATCAATTATTTTGTGTCTACAACCAACAGAAAAAAATTGCTTAAAATTATATCTGAAACTTATTGAAACTTGGCATTTTTAGATGCAAAAACTGTAAGTTTCACCGTTGAAACTTAAAGCTTTTTGAGGGATTTCTTTTTACCGTGCCCTCACGCGAGATTCAACTACTTCATGAATCGCGAGGCAAATCGAGCAGGCGGCAGGGCTTGGCAGATGAGTGCCCCCGCAGTTATGTGCCCCTCCGAATATCCATGTTTGGGTGTCCATTATTAGAGTTGAGTCATAGTTCGTGTCACGTATGGTGAAGAAGCATCAATATGTGAAGGATGAATCTAGAGGCATTGAGTTTTAAGGACGATTACGATACCCCATTTAGTGAAAATTCCCGAGTTTTCCCTCTGGTGCAACCAAACTATTTCTAGTATGTCACATATTTTTGCATCGATCTAAAGGCGTACTCGGTAGCCCGTGGAAGAGTAATTAAATGTCACATATTTTTATGTCACATATTTTTCCCTCTTGTTTTTCTTTTGGATTACGTTGGTAGCAGGTGGAAGAGTAATTAAATGTGACATGCATGCACGAATGGCAATTTCAGTTCAGCAATCAATGAATGCATTCGACACACCAAATCAGTAGCATGCGTGTAGGGTACTACGCGGAACGTTCTTATCTCTCTCTCTCTCTCTATTGCGGTGGACGAACATTCACGTGCACGTAGTGCGTGAAAAGCCATTGATCGAACGTGTAGGTAGATGGAAACGCAACAGGAACTCGAGAGCTCTCACTGCTCATGCATGCACAAAAGCGAGACACTGCACATGCACGGATGGATGGGTGGCAAGCTTCACTCACGCTTCTCACGTGTATCAGTGTATGCATGTACCCTGGCGAGCTACTTTTACTGCTACTCGTTGTTACCACCACCACGCGCACGTGTGTGGAGCACCAAGGTTGATGGAATGGAAGATGGATGGGATGGGGGAGGAGAGGTAGGAACGGACGGCGCACCGCGACTAGGGAAGACGAGCCATACGCATATGGCCATGCACGCATGGCCCCCTCCTTCTTCTTCCATGCATGCACGCCGTAGCTAGAGCAGCTAGCTAGCCTGATTGTTCCTTCATTTCACATTCGCCTTTCGCTTTCCTCGTGTTGTCTGTACCCCTCTACGTGCCTCTAACACTAGCTGCTGCCACTGTTAATTAGCTAGAGCTATACAGTACTGTTTTGCTCTAAAAACCAATATTCCCTGCTCGGAAAAAGACATTTCTACGGCTAGATAGATTCTCCGGCGTACAATTATGCCTGCTAGTGTGGGCATGCATTCATAGCATAGCACTTGAGCGCTCTCATTAATAATGTTGTTTTGTAGCTAGCCGGCTTGCTAATTTGTCTCCTCTCTCTTCTATCTCTTTCTCTCTCTCTCTACAAGGAGGCGGGACCATGGCGGAAGGTGGCGGATGCAAGCGTCCAAACACGTCAAAAGTTGGCCCGGCTGGCCGGCGCCCAAAACCGCGGTGGTTTTGGCCGTAGCTCCACACCGCCGGCTTTTCCCTTGTCTCATCTGCCCTGCGCGGCGCCCACAACATCTCTCTCTCTCTCTCTCTCTCTCTCTCTCTCTCTCCTAATCTTCTTTCTCTAGATTTCTCTCTCTGTCTCGTGTCGGTCTCATCCGAAGCAGTGCGAGATCCCGGCAGGCTTTTCTCTCATCGATCCATCGATCTCCATCTAACTGGGCTAGCTTGGCCGGGCCCTGGCCGGCAAAATCACGTACACATCCACACTGAGAAGAGAACGTGTGTAAATTATAGTAATTCTTTTCTGTCATGTAAATGTACGAATGTATACAATCACGTACCCATCTCGACGAGGGTGTGGCGTATAGCTCGCTCCCGTGGTTAAAAGTAACACCATAGACAGGTGACGAAAATTTTAGAAAGATCTGTTTTTTTATATATTTGTTCATGTTAGTGCTTGCTGTATTCATGAAAAAATTCATGCAAAAAAGATGATTTTTTGTTTCGTTTGTAAAATATGCAAAGTTCTGCTCTCTAAAATAACAAAAAATAGAAAATTATTAGTCCATTTATTTTTCAACATAGGTTGTACTACTTGTGTTTTGTTCATAAATATTTGAAAGGCAACCTAGGACATATGCATATTTTTCTCTTTCATATATTTATATTCGTAAATTTGTTTTGGCATAAATTAGTATATAAAATCTAACGAAATATCCAAGCTGACTATCAACAGAGCCAATAAAGCGTAATAGAATATACAACTTTAAAATACTTATAATAGCTAAACGGACATGATAAAGAGTTGATTAGATTATATATTAATTATATACGAGTTTCATTTATTAACAAATTGATAAAAACAAATCGTTTCATATTTTTTGTGTTTATTTAATAATCTATACTTCTGACATCTTATTTTTCTTCTTCGGTGCCGCTTGAAGTACCACAATTTACAAAAAATAAATAAATTATTCTCACAAATGTTATATTTCCTGTCCATGACACTATCACATAACCAACTCCACTGTATTTTAATTTAGTCATTTAACTTTTTCATCCAGTGTATCCACCACCAATGAAACTTCTGTGTCACAACACCACACTATTTTATTGAGTCGGGCTTCAACCGGATAAAATCATGTATAAGTTGTTTCCCGTTTTTAACCCACTACTTTATATATAGCTAAAAAAATGCATGGCTCATGTCTTGACTTGGAACCGGGGGAAAGATTGAATTTTTAATTCACCGAATGAAAGTTATCTTACATTATGGCTAGTCCTCATCTAATTATACTAAACACTTATATTTATTCACAAAATATTTTTATTTAAAATTTTAACAAGATTTTAAAATCAATACAACCTTCATCTTAAGATCTTCGTGACTATATTTTTTGTAATAGTATATCTAACAACATTGGAAACATTAAACACAAATTTATTGTTATACAATACAAAAGTCAATTATGAAAAATATGTCAATGCTAAATTATACTCCATCTGTCCCGTAATATAAGAGTGTACGCTCTTATATTATGGGACGGAGGGAGTATTTATTTTCTGTCATGTAAAGGATGTTATTTTTACAAAATTAACAATGTACAATTTTGTTGACTAAATGTAACCAAAGATTAAGAGAAGAATCACATTCATACAAAATAATATGTCCCTCTTTGATGTAGTATTACAACGCGTTTATATGTTTGTGTCTGTGGGTGTGCACACCATGTTAATATCTAAAGATGTCTTTATAGAGGAATGAAAAACGCTCTTATATTATGGGACGAATGGAGTATTTATTTTCTGTCATGTAAAGGATGTTATTTTACAAAATTAACAATGTACAATTTTGTTGACTAAATGCAACCAAAGCTTAAGAGAAGAATCACACAAAATAATATGTCCCTCTTTGATGTAGTATTACAAAGCGTTTATATGTTTGTGTCTGTGGGTGTGCACACCATGTTAATATCTAAAGATTTCTTTGTAGAGGAATTAAGAATGCACGGATCTAAATTTTGTTGCAGCAAAGATTTGAATATTAGGATTGTCTAGCCTAATTCTAGGTAACATAAAATTCTAGAATGGATGGGGCGTCAGCAAGTTTTGTTGTTGTTGAGTTCACTTCTCTCACCCTTGCAGTTGGCATTGCTCCTTCATCATATTTTTTCGTTGTGGAATTTTCATGAGTTAGTTTGGAAACTAACTATTGTAGCGAAAGTAGTAAATGTTAAACTATGATATCATTGCTTGGCATGGTGCAACATACCCCATGCACATTTGACACATATGGATGACCCCCCTATAGATGAAGTGTATATTAGGGCTTGTTGCCCTACCCTATGAACCTACGATCGGGAATTGACCATGCTTTATAGAAAAGCTATGGAACTTGTTTATTACATGAATAATAGGGTCAATAAATACACAAGATCATTTTAGATGAAAACACATTGGTAGGTCAATACGTCGCAATACAGATTTCTTAGGTACACCAAATAAATCACCTACCCAGCATGCTATTGGTTCAAGGTCACCATTTAGCCAAAATAATAAAGTATTACTAGACGCATTTGCTAGTTATCTGTAGAGGAAAATTTCCTTCATATTGTGCTGACTGTTAACCAAAACATTGGTGTCCAAACAAATGATTTCCTTGAAGCAATCAAAGAACAGAAAACGATAAACACGATAAAACATTTGCGCCACCTCGACAGATGTAAGAATTGATTCTAAGGATTATAGGTGGACGTGGAAGTATGGTAGACATGGTTCAAACAAGCAAAACTGTTAAAAATTACCTAGTAGCTAATTTCCCAGGGGACAGTAGAAAACATTCCCAAGAAGATACATGTGGGTAGAAACATACAAACATAACCTGGCGCTCACACAAGACTGACGCACCCATGCATATGCGTCCAGTGCGTCTAGTCTCGCCGATCGATAGGATTCTGAAGGCCAGTCCTTCTGTTTTGCACACCCCTGCACAGATCTACAACATGCATGCGTGTGTTTTCTAGGTACGTACGGTACGGTAGTAGACAAGTGGACATATATGTATGTACACATCCATAGAGACAGTGCGGACCGACCTGCAGATTGCTGCCTTGTACGTGACTCCAACAGGCATGCATGTGCGTACGCGTGGTCCACTGCTTTGCTAGCTACACTACACTGACACCACGTACATTTCCTGCTGGATTCTGGTGCGTAGTATACGAACTGAATTAATATTGTCGTTGTGTTCAAGCGTATGAAAGTATGTTGAATATGCTATGCTTTGTACGTATTGTACAACTGGGTTGTACAGACATGCAAGATATGAATATACGTTCTGTCACCTTTGTGTGCAGCTCCATGTCACGTACGCCTCTGCCTGACATACTACGTAGCTACCACGTGATATGCTTGTAGCTTGGACGTGGCACAGGCTACGGAATATACATAACGTCTCATTCATGCATGCATAAGCTACTGCATACTCATGCACGAACAATACGATACGCACATATCTTTCTTGGCGAAAAGGAAGATGTTTACAAATGCACGCTTAGTCAGGACCAGAATATGCCATGCAGCAGGCAGGCATTGGCACCATGGCACACCCGTGATGCATGCCGTCGTTTTTCGCCGGCCGGCCGTCCGCCCGTCGTCGTCGAGTTGCATGCATGCGGCGCATGGCTCCACATACATAATTAGTACACACATGGCGGTGCACTGCATGCATCATGAGAAACGAAAGAGAAACGGAGGGATATTGAGCTTAGCTTGGATTGGAAGGACCAGCTAGCCGGCGAGCTAGCTGAGGAAGAGGAGGACAAACGGTAGATGCCACGGCTTCCCTCGGGAAACGCGACTGCCTGCGTGATCTAAGCCTGTCCCGTGGGGCCCCAAAAGACAGGCTAGGAACGGACCGGGCCATGCACGCAGTGATGCAGAGAGTAGAGAGACAGAGAGAGCTAGCTACGCGTGCATACAAACTAAGGATCGGCCACACACAGATTACGTACAAATACACACCCAGAAACTAGGTAGGTCGATAGGTTTAGCAGGAATATTTCGGGCAGCAGCACTGCAGGTGAATGAGCGCATCATCACGGCCCCCACGAACGAAACAAAAAAACAAGCAGGAGAAAGCACTGTGCATGCATGCCGACCTGTGACATATGTTGCACGCGGCCAAACATATGTGCATGCGTGCATGTACGTAACGCCCACCAGGGACAACCATTTCACATTTGAGAGTCGTACATCACCTAGCTAGCTATGGAGGCCACATCTTTGCTATGTGTTTCGATCACAACTTATCACATTAGAAAGAATTTTCTGAGGTGGGGCGAATTCTAAAGCATAAAATACAAAACTAATGTATTCCAGTAGCCACTATAAAGTAATCCAATTTTTTGTTGTCAAATTTGTAATGCAAATAATATCAAGATCACTAGATTGTAATATGTCAAACTATCATACAACGCAAATCCATTCATAGATTTCATAAATTTATACCTTTCTCTTTTCCTTGCCTTGTTCATCTTCTAGAATTTACCTTTCTCCTTCGTCGCACCACCCTGCGTCCTCGCTGCACGCCTACAGACTGGATCCTGGCGCGGTGTGCGCCCTGGTGGCCTCGTGCTTCAATGGTTCAACGACGTTGCGTGCATCGCTGTTGTCGCCTCGCTAATCACCCCATGGGCAGCAGGAGTTTATGGGCTGAGGGCCGAAATAATGCGACCCACGTGCTATATATGGCCAGGCTATGAACTCTTTCTTCGTTTTGGCGCCATCATCATCAGTTATCGGCTTATCCACAAACTGACGCACACCCCCTCTCCTTCTCGGGCTTGGCCCAGGGCGCTGGTTGTAGGCTTACCCACAAACCGGCGCACACCCCCTCCCTGTTTTGGGCTAGGCCCATTTATTTTTGATTTTCTTTTTTTAGCCTTCAAACAGTAGTGTGCAAGTTGAGATTCGAACAATTTTTAAATTCGCAAACTTTTTCTCAAACTCATGAAAATTTTCCAATTTTGTGATTTTTTTTTGCAAATCCATGAACTTTTTCTCAAATTCGTGAACCTTCTCCAAAGTCCGTGAACTTTTTTCCATGTTATGAACTTTTTTATTTTTTGTGAATTATTTTTTCAAAAATGGTTATTTTCCATTTTTGTGAACTTTTTTCAAATTACGAACCTTTTCAAGTCTTGTACTTCTTTTTTAAATTCATGAACTTTTTTGCAAATTCGTGGACTTTTTTCAGGTTCATGAACCTTTTTGAACTCATGAACTTTTTCCATTTTTATTTTTTAATTCATAAACCTTTTTCAAATTTGTGAACTTTTCTTTAAATTCATGAACTTTTTTTTTCAAATTTGTGGCGTTTTTTAAACTCACAATTTTTTTAAAAAAAATCATGAATACTTTATTTATGTTACCTTTTTTGTTTCAAAACTAACAAAGAAATGATCAATTCTTTCCTTCTTTAGGTTATCCGTTTTTCATGAAACAGTGAACCAGAAGCACACAACAACGAGCGAAACAACGAGATGTGAGAAAATAAAAACAATAGACCAGAGAAAGGCGAGCGAGAGAGCGTGGCAAGTTAACGGGCCGACCCATGTCATGGACGCCTGTGCGCCGTAGCACCAGTTCGGCACTCAAGGCGCTCATGATCAGCTCTCATCACGAAGCAGCTAGCTAGCGATTGGACGATGCATATACCCATATAATTTCTTACGAAGCAGCCTGCTAGCGATTGGCCGTAAGATTGCGTCAAGATTCAGAAATTTGTGTATGTGTTTAGGGCTTAATGTTCTGCGAATTTCTGCGCGAGGCAACTTTTGCACGGTCCATCCATCCCATCTCCCATGCTTTTTCTTTTGATTTTAAATTTCAATCTATTATATCTTTCGAACCGAATGTCCAATGTACATTTCGTTTGCATATTCATGTTCCTTGTGATGAGGGCTTTGATATAAGGTCACTCTTGAACACGTTTGGACAAGTTCAAAAACTTCACCAAATTTCATCTACTGACCCTTGATAAGAACTATAAATTCATCAAGTTGTGATTCGATGGTTGACTTGGAACTGGCTTGGAACACAACTATGGCCAGTTGCGAGTCGAGGGGTGGGCTTGCAGCTTGGATGAAAACAACACCTATGTGGCCAGTTGCTAGTCGATGGTGGACCTGTAAGTGGGACAACACCTACTGCGGACCCAGTTACAAGTGGAGGGCGGAATTGCAACTAAGGCAATAAAAGGGTGGGCCTAGTTGCGAGTCAAGGGTGGACCTGCAGCTAGTGTGAATAAAGGTCGAGCCTAGTTGTGAGTCAATGGTGGACTTGCAACATGGAAAAACTTTGAGCACCTTTGCGAGTTGAGGTCGGACTTGCAACTAGGGCAAAAAATGACCAGGCCTAGTTGCAAGTTGAGAGTAGTGACTTTGCAACTAACACAAAAAACGTTGGGCCCAGATCGACCCCAGTTACGAGTCGATGATGAACTTGCAATTGAGGCAAAAAAAAAGGGGTTGGACCAAATTAAATTGCAAATCGAGGGCGGACTTGCAACTGAGACAGAAAAAAGGTCAAGGGTGACTTTGCAACTAAAGACAAAAAAGGGACCGGGCCCCAGATCGAGCACAGTTGAGAGTCAATGTTGGACTTGCAACTCGGAGAAAAAGAAATTTGGGCCTAGTTACGTGTCAAGGATGGACTTGTGGCCGGGACAAAAAAATCAAGCCTAGTTACGAGTCAAAGGTGGACTTGCAACTGAGGCATAAAAAAGGATCAGGCTAGATCAAATCGACACTACTAGGAAAAAAGCTTACCAGTAGCGCTGGCACATGCGCTACTGCTACGGCGCTACAGCTATTTTTTAGCAGTAGCGCTTGTTTACCCCACGCTACTAATAGCAGACATACCAGTAGCGCTGGTGCCTCGCGCTACTACTATTTCACACCCACGCCACTAATATACTAAATACTAGTAGCGTGCATTTTTCCCCACGCCACTACTAACAAATTAAAAAATAAAAAAAATAAAAATTAGATGCAGTATTCATGGATGAAAATAAGAGACACGTCCAGTGCAAAATGTATTAAGGTCATAGAACCATCTTAACACGTGCACCGTTCATGGATGCAACATTTAACATTAGACGTACACAACCATCATCGAAATGTGGGTACATTCCCTAGTGTTCCACCACCAACCTAAACATACCACTTCTCTAAATGTATCTACCAAGGCTCGGAGTTCAGACGCCGGTGGACCTCCCCCGGGACGGTGGCGTCGAGATCCTCCACCTTGGCAACTTCCGGCGTCGCGATCACCTGGACGATCATCTGTGCGACACAATTGCAGGGCTTCACGGCGAAGTCCTCCTCCGAGTAGTTGAAGAGCACGACGCCCACCGGGCCACGGTAGTCCGCATCAATCACCCATGCGCCCATGTCGAGAAAGTGAAAACTTGTTAGTTTGTGTCTGCGTCCAAATCCAGTAGGGTATTTTCTTTCTTTTGAGAACATGCACATGAATCAATAGTAACTGCCGGAGGCTAATCCTTACTTGTTGCACGAGACGTGAAGAAGGCCGAGTCCCCTCCTTGTTGCACGAACGAATCCAAGGAAGACACTGCCGCGTGACGTGAAGAAGGCCGGGTCCCCTCCTTCTGTAAATAGCTTGCAAGTAATCTTAGTACAATGAACTCATTGTAATGCGTAATAACAAGAAAAAAGAAAAAATAACCATGAATCCTAAATAAAAAGATCATTCTATGAGCCAGGTTGACAGTTTTGAGACACATGAAAGGATAATGTTGGTAACAGTCTTCATTAACAAGAACAATGGGCCGAGATTTCTCAAATGACATTTGTTTCACCAACAATGATTAATGACGAGGCATGTAAGATTTACCAGAATAGCATCAGCATACCCTCTGATCCTTGCAAGAACTTGAAGGCCAAGGTTCTTAGCTTTCTCCCCACTGACTAGCACAAGTGCAGTAGCACCGTCGCTGTACATTGAAAGATAAGAATGCACTACAGTTACACTCAAAGTAAACATTGCTTTGCATAATTTATTTTAACAATGGAGAAAGCCTAAAAATTGAGCTTCGGAATAATCTAGCTTCAGTACACTCTTAAGATGATACATTTACTATTGAAGATATACGACATAGTTTGGCTGCATAATGCATACATAAGGTAGTTTGATCGTGTAAAAATAAAGCTACAATGCTACACTAAGAAGTGTCATAATTCTGAATGAAACTGTTCAGTTTAAGTATTCAAAAGACAATTCCATGACAGAGCTCAATATCTACTACCACCACCACTAGAAAGAAAGAACACACATCTTTCTCTGCATCTTTTATTTTCTAGCTGACCGCTGAAAGCGACCGGAATGTTTTTCTTCACTTTCTTGTCGTATCTGTCAACACAATTTGTTATTCTTCGAATCGAAACTGGGAACTGTGAGATACTACTAATTACTATGTGGTGCCTCTAGTTTATGGTGCAGAACTAATTAAAGGTCATGTCGGCAATTAGTGGTTCTTCAGAACAGTGGAGGTGCCTCATGATCTTCATCTTCTGCTCTTGTTTTTCATTGGTGATGACAGGGAGATATTTGGTTGAGGCATTGACGCTTCATTGATGTCCGTTCTGAAAATGCTCCAACGAGTGATTAACTCCCAGCCAAATGGCAGTTTCTTAATGAGGCTCCTAAATTGCTTTGGTTTTCAATTACTTCAGTTTCTTTTGTCACTAACTTTAGTTTTTTGACAGAAAATTATTGTGCAGTACTGTAAACCCCCCCAGTAATCATCCTCATCTTTTGCTGGTTAATTCCATGGTGATAGTGAGAGGTTTGGTTGAGGCTTTGACGCTTCAGTGATGACGCGGAACAGAAAGGTTTCTTTCTTGATGTGGCACCTAATTTACTTTGGTGGTGGTATTTGGTCCTATTCATTTCTAGCTGCATTAATTCATTCATGTTTCTTCAGAAACTGAACTAGTAGTGCGATGTGATTCAGAGGTACTAGTAACCTAGGTTTAGTATTGATTTTCTTCTTCTTCAGTTAACTTTTTTGTTTTTCTGAGACCCTCAAGATTGTTTTCAGTTATAAATGAATGAATCAGGTACCTAGCACACGGTACTACTATGAAGTACTGCAATGTTTATCACATATAAGCACCAATCAAACTGCTTCGACGATTGCTACCTGTGCTTACCCCAAGAGTTCACGAAGCATGGGCTTGTGCTCACTGTTTGGTCAATGCCATGTGTGACAGCAGTACAAGATGATAGTGTCCAATAGTGCTGCCAAGACTCAATATGCATGTTCCAGACCATGCATCTGAACATCTAATAAAACACCAATCATACAGAGATCCAAATGTGAGTCCATGTGTATTATTAGGACTGGCAGAGTACCAGCTTTTAGATGCAGCAAAAGGATAAAGTTATGGCCTCCATGAACAAATCAATGGAGCAGCAAGAACAGGATGCAAAAAGGAGGAAGAAAGTGAAACGACCATGGTGATGGGGGTGCTTACCCAAGCTAGGAGCTGTGGAGGCGGTGGTCGTTGGCCCAGCACCGCACCGGAGCAGACGACGGCAAGCTCGACCATGTGCGTGTCGTGGTGGTCGTCCTCGCCCATGGAGGAGGGTGGCTGCTGCACCAAATTGAAGAAACTAGTGAGGGGGCAGGGAGAGAAGAAATAAGGGGAGAGAGGAGGGCATGAATCGAGGGAAGAGGAGAGCTCACCGCGCCGGAGTTGGAGGCAGCCGAAACCCTAGCCGCGGGGAGGGGTCGCGCGCGAGCGCTTGCGGCCGGGAGGAGAGGATCTGGCCGGAGGGAAGGAAGCGCCGTCGCCAGGAGAACTCGTGAGTGTGCTTTGCTCCGGCGAGGGCCGCGGGAAGTAGCCGGAATCGCCTGTCGTTGGTGGCGGCGGCGAGGGTTCGCGGGAGGAAGAGGAGGAAAATGAGAGAACGATGGAGAGGTTGTTCGCTGGGCTGGGTTGCTTGTCTCGCTGGGCTGGGTTAGTTGTAGCGCATGTGGTGACCCGCGCTACGACTATGTTTCTAGTGCTACCGCGTCCTAGCAAACCCGCGCTAGTAGTATGACATGTCCGCGGGGCAATGGTCGGAGATATTTACTAGTACCGTGCCCAAAAGAAACAAGCGCTGCTGCTAATCTATACCAGTAGCGTTCTTTGTGCCCAGCGCTACTGGTAATTACCAGTAGCGTGGGGGCACAAACAAACGCTGCTGGTAAACTTCTATGTATAAGCATGTTTCTAGTGGTGCGATCGTGTTTGGTAATGGATATATAACTAACACATACATTTTCGCAAAAAGAAACTGATGGTGACAAAATAATTCTGAAATAAAAATGATTCATAAATTTTAAATAAATAAATGAAAATGAAAATGGAGAAACAAAGAGGAGGCTTGACTGGTGTGTTTTCTACATGGTGCATAGACTAGAGAAGAGAAAAAAGAAAATACTATTCTCAAAAAAAAAAAATATGCAACCCAGTACAAAGGGACACAACTCGTCCCACGGAGAAAACGGCCGACAACAACCCAGGCGCAGCGACACGGATGATTACAAAATTTGCACTAACCAAAACAGCTAGCACAAATTTTGAAGCATTATATCGTATGGTTCACAACTTAGATGAGACATAAGTAAATCTCATCTAGAGAATTAGTAAATCTATAGAATGATTCCATGAAGATCTCCATGCGTGCATTTCCCATTCCTACGCCGGTGTGTGTCCGTGGCTCACCCTAGGCAGCGGCACGTGGTCGGATTGAGTTAGACGAACGTGGCGTCTATTTCCTTTGCCGCCAGTTAATATATGCCGACTGCACCGACGGCTTGCCGATATTTGTCGAGGGATCAAAGACGACGGCTGTATGCCAACGGAAGCCGGCGACATAGGCTATGCTGACTGCTTTCTGTCCTTTGCCGACGGCTTCTCGCGCCGTCGACATGTATTTTAATACCTGTAGTGGTGAGGTGAGACGGAGACATCTCAATTCACCTGTTTGGCGCGTGGGGTGGCTCAATGATGCATCGACGAAAATCGGTAAGCACCAGTAGCAGATGTGCGAGTGCTGCTCCGGCGGCAGGAACACATGCATGGAGCAAAGCAACATACGTGCTGTGGCTACGTCTCATCTCAGCGTCACAAGAAAGTAAAGGCACGTGCTCCATCTCATGTGCAACGCAGCACAACAGTGCAACACCTAACCTGTTAGGTGTCAAGATCCATAAGTTGATATGTGTAAAGGAAGTACAATTTTTACAAGATTCTCCGTCAGTTTGTTGCTCCAAATCCAAATTTATTCGAACAAAGTAACATATCTCTCTCTGATTTGAAATTTCTTCTTCTGGAGGTAGATGGTTAGTGATGAAGACAAACGCCCGAAAATGGACAATGAGTAGCCTTGACGCCAACTCCCACCCATGTACGCCTCCCACATGGACTATCTTGCCGCCCTCGCACCCAAAACAGAACAACAACAACAACAACAACAACAACACGATAACACCCACCCCAAGGCTGCCTTCACCCAGAGCCACCACTCCGGAACCAAAGAACTAGCCTATCCAACCTTCAAGCAGGAGACGCGGATGGGCAGCGGGTCGTCCTCGCGGCCACACCAGCCCCCACCCCCACCACCACCGCCTACAACTACCTCCTGCCGAAGACAGGAGTAGAGACGCACAAATATACACGAGCCGCCAAGGACACGACACACTTGGGCCATTGCGAGGACACCGGTCCTGTCCTCGACCCCCCTGGTCGGAGTCGACGGTGCACCGCGCTAACATGCTTGTTCCCGAGAGGACCTTTTCATCCCAAGGCACTGATAACGGCGAGGAGAGAGTTAACGGCTACGCCACCAAATCGCATGCAACGCTGGAGGAGCATAGGTGCCATGGACCAAGCCAGAGTACTAGGGTTGCCACCACTAGTAGAAAACAGGGAACTAGTGCCGGTTCCTCAGGGCCTTTAGACCCGGTTCTGGAACCGGGACAAAAGGATCAAGACTAAAGCCCAAAACCTTTAGTCCTGATTTGCTTACGAACCGGGACAAAAGGGGCTCCATATGGCCGCTGCGGGGCGCCCAGGTAGGAGGACCTTTAGTCCCGGTTTGTAATACCAACCGGGACCAAAAGGAAGCCACGCGTCAACACCTCGCAGGCGCTGGGTTTTTTGTTTTTTTTTGAAAGGGGGGGGGGGGTAGGGGGTTTTGGAGGGTTAATTTAGGGGTTTCATATTGTGTCAGCTAGCTAATAGAGAGAAGTGACCTCTCTTTCTCCGTGCTTGGTCGACGCTAGCTACTATACATATAGAGAGAACTCGACACGCTAGCTAGTAAGCAAATGAAGGAACCATTAATTACACAAGTGTTACAAGGGAGAGAAGGAGATTTGGTGCGGAATATTCTTGATGTATTATTGAGCCTCGAGGGCGAGTATATATATTGAGTACAAGACTTGGAGGGCAAGAAGTCTCTCTTGGAGATAAGGTAGAAGATGGATTACAAATCCTAGACTACCAAATACATGTAACCCGAATATATCTCTAACATCCCCCCGCAGTCGTAGCGGTAGCGTCGCAGACAACAGGAGCGTCGCGGACGGTCAGACTGGAGAGAATAGCAGCCGACGGGCTGACATCCCTCCGCAGTCGTAGCGGGAGCGTTGTGGACGATGTCGCATCGCGGACGCGTTGACTGTAGAGGAAGCCGACGAGTTGCTCAAGCGGATGATAGCCCTTTGTGCCGATGTCAAGGTAGCTGAGAGCGTAGGGTGGTGTAGCCGTGGTCGAGGTAGCCGTGCGAAGAATGCCGTGATCGATGTCGAGTCGGGGTAGCCGGTGTCGAGGAAAACACCTTGGAGCCGCGGGCGCAAGGAAGCGCCGAGTTAGCATGGGCGCAGTGATGTCGAAGTAGGGGTGCGCCATGATGTAGACGGTGTTGACGAAGCGTCGCGCCGTGTTTGCCAAGCCCGGGGACACGTCGTGGACGAAGGCACGCATTGGTGTTGCCAGCACCGGGCATGCGTAGACGGACGAAGAAGAAGTTGACGAAGCGCCGCACCAAGCTTGCCAGGCCCGGGCACACGTCGTGGACGAAGGCACGCATCGGTGTTGCCAGCACCGAGCATGCGTAGATGAGGGACCTGCACGAGCTGTACGCCATGTCGGAGAAGTCGGACGGGCCAGCAGAGAAGAACTCGACGACGGTTGCGGCTGATGACGCCCGCGGTTGTCGGAGTAGACGAAGTGGTCGGGGTAGATGACGGCGACGCTGGCGACGGGCTGGTGCTGGATGAAGACGAAGGAGGTGGACGCGCGGCGGCGGCGACTACGGGGGTAGCGGCGGCGGCGGCCTGAAGGCAGCGGCGGCGGCTAGGTTAGGAGCGCGGCGGCGGTGCTCGAAATAGGCGAAGAACCCTGACTGCGTGACGAAGACCGGCGCAGACGATGGCATTCCCGCGCCAAGGGAGACGGCGCGGCGCATACCATGGGAGGTCAACGCGCGGTGACGGCGGAGTGGACCGCGGGCCACGGCGCTACGGCCCGAAGGGGCGACACAGCGGCGGCGGGCAGGTCGGGGCGACGGTAGGAAGACCTCGGGGCGACGGCGGGGACTGCGGGCGGCGGCGGGGACCGCGGGCCGCGGCGCGACAGCCTGAAGGGGCAGCACAGTGGCGCAACCCGGGTCGGTGCAACCGCGAGGACGGCCTCGGGGCGGCGGCTGGGACCGCGTATCGCGGCACTACGCCCCGTATGGGCGACGCAGCGACGACGCGCGAGTCGATGCAGCCGCGAGGAGAACCACGGGGCGGCGGCGCTGCAACCCGACGGGGTGACGCAGCGGCATCCCGTTGCTCGATCGGCGGAGGGGCGCGCTGAACTCGGGGACAATCTTCACGGGACTTGCGGAGGTGCGCGCAACCGACTGGCCAGGTTGGTTCTCGCGGCGTAGATGGGGCGGATCGCGGCGGTGAGCGGGTGATCAAGCCGATCGTGCGCGAGGGCGAGGACGCCGCTCAGTGGAGGCGGGGTGGCGGCGGAGTCCGAGATGGAGCCGGCGATGACGGACTGCGTCGGACGTCGTGCGGACGAGCGCGTCGGCACCGGCACCCGGGCTGCTAAAGCAGCACCGGCGCCCGGGCTGCGAGGCCCGAGCTACCAACGGAGCAACGGCGCCAGAGCTCGAGGCAGCCGACGGGCCCGACGCAGCCGGGGACGAGGCCGGCGAGGCAACCCGCAGGGCCGCCATGCAGACGCGGCGGAGGCAGGTGTCGTGGATCGATTGGCGGGCCGGCGCGCGAGCGGCGGCTCTGATTGGCCACCGCATGGCGCGAGGCCGCCGGGTGGAGGCGATGCAGGTGTCCCGGTCGGAGAGGGCAGAGACGGTCGGCGTAGATCGACGGGCGGGCCGGTGCGCAGACGACGGCCGGAGGGGCTGCCTGTCGCGTAAGGCCGCCGGGTCGGTGAAGGAGCCGGCCGGTCGCGATGGTGTCGGAGTAGAGATGCACGGGGGTCGACGGCGACGACGAGCGACGCAAACCGATCAAGCATAGATCGGAAAACCAGAAAGAAAACGCCGATCAAAACGACCGGCGTGAGAGCAAAAAAACCCGGAGCAAGGGCTCGGAAAAAAGACTCTCTAAGGCAGCCGGGCAACACGGCCGGCAGACGAACCCTAGGTACGGGCGGTGCGGCCCCCGGCGGCAGTCATGGAGGCCGACCGCCCCGGGGGCGGCGCGCGGGTGCGGAAGCGGCGGCGGCTAGGGTTTAAGATCGATTAGGCTGATACCATGTTAGAAGGGAGAGAAGGAGATTTGGTGCGGAATATTCTTGATGTATTATTGAGCCTCGAGGCCGAATATATATTGAGTACAAGACTTGGAGGGCAAGAAGCCTCTCTTGAAGATAAGGTAGAAGATGTATTACAAATCCTAGACTACCAAATACATGTAACCCAAATATATCTCTAACAACAAGATCGTCATGAACATATACAGAGAGAAGTGACCTCTCTTTCTCTGAGAGATTGGTCGAACAACAAATTTTCGTATATCTATCCGACGCTACTATATATATACAATATAACATCTCTTACAATCCCTAACATCTAAAATCCATTTCAATTTCCAGATGGTATTCTCCCTTCTCATTTATGACGTGGTCAAGAAAGAATCCTGCCAATTCCTCTTGAATTGCTCGTATGCGATCATGTGGTAGGAATTCATCCCGCATCTGCCACCCCTAATTTAAAGAAGGGGGTCAATACATATATATGAATGAAACTCAACACAAATGATGGTAATAAAATAAAATTGTGAATATTATTGTTTACGTACTTCATATTGTCGGTCAGAGTAGCCCCGCTCAGAGGTCGATTGGCGGATGAACTCGCAAACGTAGTATCCACATAAATTATTCCCGCCCTTCCTGCTACAAGCACTTTACGAGAATAGAGTTCAATCAAACTGATAATCAAGCATGATAAATGGTATTGATGAAACTAGAATCAATGGGAGATGTGCGGAACTAGCTAGTACTACTTACTTTCGGGTGGGTAAATCGCAGCTCCCTCAGCAGTCCCGGAACCATTCCGGTGAACTCTTTCCAAACCTTGTTAGACAAAGAAAATAATTACTTGATATCCGGAAATAAACAAAGTTGCCGATATGATATGGTGCGATAATGATCGATTGAACTTACTTCTGAAGCATTGCAGTCATGTCCGCATACTTATTGGGATCTTTTCGTCTCGAGTCTAAGACAGTTGCTACTCCCCGGTCAAGCTTAATCTCTAGCAGAATAAAGTGGAAGCTGCGCACGCATGCATAACTCATCAATTACATTATTATAACCTCGAGTAAGCGAAACCGAATATGCACAAGACAGTAACACTCACTTGAAGTTGTAGGGAAAGAGTATTTTCCCTTTGTTTTGATTTCGAAGTAACGATTTTAGCAAGTTGTCCTCAGTATCTTTGTCTCTTTTTTGAACCGACCATTCATTTATGGTATTTGGGTTAATGAACCCAATGTCATAGATTTGTGCTTTTTTGCATTCGACGATCTTCAGTCTACATAATATAGCGAGGATAATTATATATACATGCAATAAAAGAGCTGAGCTATAGAGACTTAATTACAGAGGTAATACTTACAGACAGTAGCAAGTCATGAGTTGTTTGTCGAGGGCATCTTGATTGAATAATTGGAATAACTCTACAAATTCAATAGGCATCACCTCAGTTCCAACGAGGTCGTGCTCCTCTTTAATTCCCAGCATCAAACTATTCTTCCCAGACTTCCTGCAGGTATCCATGTACGATTCATGCAATCTTCCCATCATCGTTGTTAGAGGAGGATGATCAGGTTTGACGAGAGGCTTCCCGTACTCGTATCTGAAGATATCTACTACCTCTAACATTTTAAACTGTACATCATCGCCCAGGTAATCAGCAGGATTGGTACCGGGCACTAGCCCCGGATGATTAGCGACGATATCGCTAGTCACCTTGAGCGGGGGGCACGATTGCTTCGCCTGTTCGCCGAGCTGGGGAATTGTTTTCCCACTTTTTCGTTTTGCTAGCCTTGCATCACTGCAAGTACTTCCCGACCGCTGCGCTTCCTTATATGTCCTTTCAATAATGCGCTCATAGTTGGATTGCGGCGGAGGCGGTGGTGGTCGCTTCAGGGCATCCAGAGTGCGCTTCACTTTCACCGGATCTGCCTTTTCCTTCGGAAGTGGAGGTTTCCGTTCAAAATGGGCCTGCACTTCAACTGCTATGATTTCATCGGTTTCCTCGTCAGTCCTCTCATATTATAACTTTGGAAGAGGCTTCGGGCTTGGACCAGCTTTGAATTTCTTCCCGCCTCTTGTACTGCTAGCCGCTGGAGCGGCGGCGTCTCTCTTCCGCCGTTGCTGACGCGGCGGAGTCCGCTGACACGCCGGAGGAGGCGGAGGAGGAGGCGGAGTGCTCCGATGCGCTGGAGGAGGCAGAGGAGGAGGCGGAGTGCCCTCACGCGCAGGAGGAGGCGGAGTGCCCTGATCGCTCGTCGGAGGAGGAGGCGGAGTGCCCTGACTCGCCGGAGGAGGAGGAGGAGGCGTCCAGTTTGGAAGCTTGATGTACTCCTTCCTCCATAGACAGGTACTCCTTAAAGCATAAACCAAATGATTCTCCCCTTCACCTGTAGGGTAGTCAAGCTCCAGCTCCTCAAATCCCTCCATTATTTCATCCACCGTCACAACAGCATAGCCATGTGGAATTGGACGGCAATGGAAAGTTCCCTCAGCTTGAGGAGGTACAACAGAGCCGACAGCCGCCTTCAAAGTCAGGTTCTGCCATTTCGTCATTAGCTCGCAATGTTGAGCCTCCGTGATAGTATCCACGGGGTAGCGAAGAGCCGTGAAATCAGGCTAAACGAGCTCCGTGGAAGCCATGCTTCTTCTCCGCTGAGATGGTGGGGTAGCTTCTGGGGCAGCATCGAAGCAAGGATCTTCGTGCCGCTGAGATGGTTGGTCGGTAGCTGCAAGTTCCTCTAGCTTTGCTATTCTTGCATTGAGCTTCTACATTTCGCTCACTTCCGCTTTCCTCTTTCTTTCTCGGCTTCTGTAACCACCGCTGTCGGGAAACCCAACCACCCACGGAACAGAGCCTGGTGTGCCTCGTGTTCGTCCAGGGTGCTCAGGATTCCCGAGGGCCTCTGTCAGCTCATCCTTCTCTCTGTCGGGAATGAACATCCCTTCCTACGCTGCCCTGATATATTCCTGAAGCTTCTTGATGGGTATTACAAGTTGCCCGTCCGTCCAACGACACTCCCCTGTTTCTGGGTACAAAGTTCCTCCAACCCCGAAGAACAAGTCCTTGAACGATCTGGCCAGTTCAATGTCGCTGGTTGGACCCCTTTAGCAAGCAGGTCTTGCTCAGCTTTGTCCCACAACGGCCGGGCTTTGTAGTAGCCACATGACCCCGTGATGGTGATACTTCTTCTTTGCAGCATTTTTCTTGTTTGTGTCTGATCTTTTCTTACCCTTATCCGATTTCTTGTAGGCCACAAATTCGGGCCAGTGATCTCTTATCTTCTCATATCGGCCGGTGAATTCTGGAGTCTTCCCTTTGTCGACAAACTTTGTGTTCAACTCTTTCTTCCAGTTCTTGAATAGATCTGCCATCTTCTTAAGAGCAAACGCCTTGACCTTTGGCTCTATAACTGGCTTATTCGGATCCTCCTCTGGCGGTAGGCTGAAATTTGCCATCAGTGAGGTCCGAAGATCACCTTTCAGTCTATCCTGAACATAAGAAACTTTAGGGTCGTCCTTACTCTTATTCCATTGCTGGACACTGATCGGGACGCTGTCCCTAACAATAGCTCCGCACTGATGTACAAATGCGTCCTTGGTCCGCTTGGGAGCAATCGGTTGGCCATCGTCCGGGATTTCTGTGATCGTGAACCTTTCATCCTGGCGCAACCTTTTCTTCGGGCCTCGTCTCCTTACGGAAGTTTGGCTCGATCCGGAGGGCTATAAAAGAAGAAAGAAGCGTTAATATATGTACATACCAAAACAATTAATGCATCAAGTCAGCACTGACTTAATTAATATATATACCTTGCCGGACTTTGCAACAGCTCCCTCCTCCATTCGGTCATCAGAGCCGTCGTCATGGTCTTCTTCCTCCGCCATTCGGTCACCGGAGCCGTCATGATCTCCTTCCTCCTCCATTGTTGGATTACCGGAGCCATCATCCTCTCCTTCCTGACCATCGGTGTCGTTGAGAAACGACAAGGGATTATGTTTGTCGAGGGATTTCTTGTTCTAAGTCTCTATCCATAGTTTCTGCAAATATTACAACATGGCAATATACAAACATGAGAGATGGATATATTAGTGGCAAACATAGACCTAGCTAATCACAACAAGGAATCATATGCGTATATGAGCAATGGATTAGTTGCGGACCGCCTCTCTCATGCATGCCCGACGTCCCCCCTCATGTCGAAGTTATCATGTAGGGGCGGGAGGGGGTAGGAGATCGACAACGCTCTTTCTTCTAGGAGAGGACACTTTGCAAAAAATAATCGCTATGCAGGAGATCAAACTATCCATGCATTCTCCCCCATTGACCTATGCCGACAACGATAGATCGACAATGACGCTCTTTCTTCTAGGGTTTGGGGTGGCCTCGACAATGCTTCTAGGGTTTGGGGTGGCCTCGACAACGCTCTTTTAACTTGGTAAATTTGGGTGGCCTCGACAACTCTTCTAGGGTTTGGGGTGGCCTCGACAACGCTCTTTTAACTTGGTAAATTTGGGTGGCCTCGACAATTCTTCTAGGGTTTGGGGTGGCCTCAACAACGCTCTTTTAACTTGGTAAATTTGGGTGAGCGTAACGGGAGTAAGTAACTTTTAACTCATTTAACTTGGTAAGATTGGGTGGCCTCGACAACTCTTCTAGGGTTTGGGGTGGCCTCGACAATGCTTTCTCAGTCCCGGTTTGGGTGGACTCGAGAGTTTGGTCGGGCGAGAGGGGGTTGATCGACGTCCCCCCTCATGTCGAAGTTACCGGAGTTTTCTATGAACCAAAAAAAATTCCACATGACATGTCCGACGACCGGACCGCCTCTCTCATGAATGTCCGACGTCCCCGCCTCTCTCATGAACAAAAAAAATATTCTATGAATAAAAAAAACATCATATGATCATTTTCTATATATATACATCCATCCATCCATCCATCCACATCCATGCATACATATGAACAAAAAACATCATATATATGATCATCTATTAACAAAAAAAACATCATATGATCATGTATGAACAAAAAAATCATCATATATATGAAAAAAAATCATATGAACATTTTCTATCTATATACATCCATCCATTCATCCATACATACACATACATATATACATGGACCAAAAAATGCTATATACATACACACATACATATATACATACACACACGCATATATACACATACATATATGCATATGAACATACATACACATAAAAAATTCTAACTTTTGCAAAATCTTTGCAAATTCTAACTTGATGCAGCGCAAGGCAGGGGCGGCGCAGGGCAGGGGCGGCGGGGCAGGGCAGGGGCGGCGGCGGCGGCACCGCAGGGGAAGGGGCCGGGGCGGCCGGAGCTCACTGCGGGAGGCCGGAGAGCGGGCGGAGTGCGGGCGGCGCGGGCGGCCGGAGCGCGGGCGACGGCGTCGGGGCGCGGTGGGGGGGGGAGGAGCAGAGGAGGGGAACGGCGCGGCGGCTCACAGTGGGAGCGGGGACGGCGTCGGGGCAGCTCGGCAACGGCGACGACGGCGAGGAGGCCCGGCGAGAGCGATTGCGTCGGCGTCGAGGGCAGCAGCAGCAGCCTGGCGGCGTCGTCGAGAGAAGAATGGCGGGTGGGGGGGAAATTTCCTAAGTCTTGGCTTATATAGCAACCCCCTTTAGTCCCAGTTTGTAGCACCAACCGGGACTAAAGGGTGGCATTGGTTCCAGTTGGCGGCACGAACCGGGACGAACGGCTGGCATTGGTCTCGGTTCGAGCCACCAACCGGGACCAAACGCCTGTGCCTGGCACAGCCGCGGTGCGGTTCGATGTTTAGTCCCACCTCGCTACCTGAGAGGCTTCGGCACTTGTTTATAAGCGCGGCTGTGCCTCCCCTTTCGAACTCCTCTCTATTGCAGGCCTACTGGCCTAAACGTGTCTCTCTGCCTGTGGGCCTATTGAGCCTGCTACGGGCCTGAATCCTGGCCCAACTAGTTGGTTGGGTTTTTAGTCGTATTCAGGCCGTGGTGGCCCAGTAGGCGGCATTTTTTTAAAAAAAATTCCAGTTTTTTTGTTTTGTTTTTTGCTTTATTTCTTTTCTTTTGTTTCTACTTACAGCTAAATACTTACAGTTTTTTTGTTTTGTTTTTTGCTTTATTTATTTTCTTTTGTTTCTACTTACAGCTAAATACTTACAGTTTTTCAGTGATTCTTTTTGCTTTTAGGTCACAAAAATTATAAACTTTCTGTTAGTGCCATTAGTTTTCAAATTTGAATAGTTTAAATTTGAATTCTTTGAAATTTATGTGAATCACTAGTTTGTGAATAACTTTACTATAAAAATAGATTTGTGAGTGATTCTTTTTCCTGCTATTTAATATTACTGTGTTTTATCATTATATTCAATTTGGTAATTTTCACGTCATTTTAATGTCTGTTTTAATCAAAAATAGATTTTGTTATTTTAGTTTGCTATTAAGGTTTCTAAACAAAAAATCTTTATGAAATTCTTTTTGCTATTAAGTTTTTGAACAAAAATACTTTGATAATTTTAGTTGCATAAATTTTATATAATTTTAGTTTCTAAAATACTAGAGGTTTATAAAAGCTTTTTAGTTGATTCTTTTGCTATTAGAGTTTTATAAAGCTTTTTAGGTTGATTCTTTTTGCTATTGATACTTTTTAGTTTATAAAAGCTTTTTAGTTGATTCTTTTTTCTATTGAAGAATATTATAGTTCTCTTTTAGTTGATCCTGAAATTGAAAAGCACTATAAATGAACTCTGAAAAGGTTGAAAGTTGGCATGGTATCATCATTTCACCCACATAGCATGTTCTAAAAAGTTGAGAGGGTTACGGCAAAAACTGGATGCACTTCGTGTACAAAATGGACAATCTCTTTCGAAGTATCAGGGTTTCAGACGAAAACTCATCTGTTACAAAAGGGATTTCATTTCTTCACATGTAACTGCAGTGATATTCTAGATCAAAGGCATCATCATAATAGTTGTGGAGAGAAAGTCTTCACTTTTTCTTCGCTTGTGTCCTTTGCATATTGTGCCGTAACCATGAATAATCTTCATCGTTTAACAGGGTGCTTGGGTTAGCCTTGACTTTGAAGGGAGGAATTTCATGAAACTTTTCATAATCTTCAGACATGTCTGTCTTGCCCTCCACTCCCACGATGTCTCTTTTCCCTGAAAGAACTATGTGACGCTTTGGCTCATCGTATGATGTATTCGCTTCCTTATCTTTTCTTTTTCTAAGTTTGGTAGACATGTCCTTCACATAGAAAACCTATGCCACATCATTGGCTAGGACGAATGGTTCGTCTGTGTACCCAAGATTGTTCAGATCCACTGTTATCATTCCGTACTGTGGGTCTACCTGTACCCCGCCTCCTGACAGGTTAACCCATTTGCACTGAAACAAAGGGACCTTAAAATCATGTCCATAGTCAAGTTCCCATATATCCACTATGTAACCATAATATGTGTCCTTTCCCCTCTTGGTTGCTGCATCAAAGCGGACACCACTGTTTTGGTTGGTGCTCTTTTGATCTTGGGCGATCGTGTAAAATGTATTCCCATTTATCTCGTACCCTCTGTAAGTCAATACAGTCGAAGATTGTCCCCTGGCCAACGAGTACAACTCATCAGAAATAGTGTTGTCACCCATGAGACGTGTTTGCAACCAACTGCCGAAAGTCCTTATGTGTTCACATGTAATCCAGTCGTCACACTACTCCGGGTGTTTGGAGCGCAGAATATTCTTGTGTTCATTGACATACGGGGTCACCAAGTAGAATTCTGTAGAACTGTGTAGTGTGCTTGAGACCAAGAATGCCCGTCCCTACATATTATTGAGTCCGCTCCTAGCGTGCCTTTTCCAGTCAGTCTCCCCTCATACCGCGATTGAGGGAGACCAATCTTCTTAAGGTCAAGAATGAAGTCAACACAAAACCCAATGACCTCCTCTGTTTGATGGCCCGTGGAGATGCTTCCTTCTGGCCTAGCACGGTTACGAACATATTTCTTTAAGACTCCCATGAACCTCTCAAAGGGGAACATATTGTGTAGAAATACAGGGCCCAGAATGGCAATCTCGTCGACTAGATGAATTAGGACGTGCGTCATGATATTGAAGAAGGATGGTGGGAACACCAGCTCGAAACTGACAAGACATTGCGCCAAATCACTCCTTAACCTTGGTAGGATTTCTGGATCGATCACCTTCTGAGAGATTGCATTGAGGAATGCACATAGCTTCACAATGGCTAATCGAACATTTTCCGGTAGAAGCCCCCTCAATGCAACCGAAAGCAGTTGCGTCATAATCACGTGGCAGTCATGAGACTTTAGGTTCTGGAACTTATTCTCTGCCATATTTATCAAAACATTACAATGCGGGCATTTTTATTTTTCTTCCATTGCAACGCACGGGTATTTGTACTTGTTTTAATATTATGTAAGTACTGGGTGTGCTCAATTTTAAAAGTAGGAAAACAACACTAAAGAAAATTATAATGCACTGCGAGCGTCGATCCAGCTACTAATAAACATAGTGGAAACTTATTTTATGATCGAAACTTATTTACGAGTGACACTAATATAATTATACTAAACATGTTTACTTCTCCACCACTTAGATTTAATAAAAAATATAACTACTTTTCATAATAAATAAAACCTTAAATCTACCATCTTAAAGACTATTTATTCATTTTGTTTCGACGATATTCATCACATAACTACATTCGTAACAACATAATCAAATTTGTTGTTATACAACCCAAAATTCTATTATTTCAGGTATGTCAGCAATAAATTATAATTTTATTATGTCATGTAAATTATGATGTAGTTCAAAAGATAAGTATGTAGCACTTTTGTTGAATTTAATTAGTTGTGGTTATAACCAAAGCATAAGAGATGAAAAATTTGCATTCCTAGAAAATATTGTCTGCCTATTTGATGTTGTATTTTTTTTTTGTGTGTGTGTCCGCGCGCGGGTGCACTCACACCTAAGTTAATATCTATAAATGTCATGATAGAAGGTTCTACAATGCACGGTTGTAAAATCATATTGTAAAAGAGATTCGTATATTGTGATGGTCCAACCTAGTTTTAGCTAATTAAACATAGAATGTATGAGGTGTCAACAAGTCGTATGTCCTTGAGTTCCCTTCTCTCGCCCTTGGTTCTTGGCATTGTTTTGTTACTCTTTCATTCATCTTCATATATTCTCTTTTTACTTGATTCAATTTAATAGGACCATCTCTAACCAATGGAAAGAAACTCAACCAATGGAAAGAAACTCAAGCAATTAGAACTTATGCAGTTTTACGAGTTGATTTGGAAACCAACAATCATAGTAGATGCAGTCAATGTGAAACTATGCTATCCCTAAAAATTCCATGCCCCTAAGAATTGGAGGCCTCTCGTGCATAGCAGTAGTGATGGTTATCGTGGCCCCATCTATCAGTGGCTTGTTCATATTCTTATTTTCGGTTTGCTGAGTGTTTGCTACGTATGTCTCTCACACGGATATGCCCGTATCCATAGTTGAGCGGCCCTACATGTCAGCACCATCTCCACCCCCACCCCAGCCCCATTAACTACCTGAGCTCTAGTACCAATTCTCACCACCAACCCCATCTAACCAACCTCCAGAATTGTCCCGATCCTCTAGCGCCGCATCTGCCAACCTACCGCCGACTTATTTCTCCCTCTACGGTCTCCACTGCCTTCCCAAGCTATGGCGTCACATGGGCTAACATGTTGCCGCCGCATGGCTCCCACGATGCGGCCTATCCAAGCTCCGCGACGTCACCTAACTCGGCGCCCCCCGAGCTGCGCCGCTTCCGATCGATCTTGAATTGCACCTCCCCTCCAATCTGCCACAACCGCATGCTTACTTCGATGCTGGTGGGAAGGAACTCCATGGTGCAAGATGGCAAGGAGGGCGCCCAGCAGGAAAACGCAGGCGACCATTCGCAATCTTCTCTCCCTTGTCCATCCTTGATCATTTAAGAAATTTCAGATGTTATGATTCTATTTTGTTGAGAAATTTTAGATCCACATATAATCATGCTATAGACCCAAATAATAAAAATCCGTGGTGATCCTTTCCTTAGTTCTATGATATGTTTCTTATTCATGCTCCAAAGAAATTTCCCTTCACTTCGTCTCAGATCTATTTCCCTCTTCCATGTGTGCTCCCAAAAATGTTACTGATGTGTGCTTGATTCAAAATTGAGTGTATAATACCGCATTTAATAATGTTTACTTCCACTCTGCTAGGTTAACATGGCTTAATGTAGCTGCTGGTACTTGATGCATGTTTTCCTTTCTTTATATTCATGATTGATTTTTTAGATGCGTTTTCCCTGGTATCTTGCTGTTCATTTGCCTGATTGGGTCTGAACTGAATGGGATTCATGCTGCAATTTGTTCAACCTGATATGTTTGAGATGGTGCATCCTTGGTTCCAAATGATTTTCCCCTAACTGTGCTTAGATGTGTCTATTAATTCTCATATAAGTCTGCTGGTGACACACTACTCCGGGTGTTTGGAGCGCAGAATATTCTTGTGTTCATTGACATACGGGGTCACCAAGTAGAATTCTGTAGAACTGTGTAGTGTGCTTGAGACCAAGAATGCCCGTCCCTACATATTATTGAGTCCGCTCCTAGCGTGCCTTTTCCAGTCAGTCTCCCCTCATACCGCGATTGAGGGAGACCAATCTTCTTAAGGTCAAGAATGAAGTCAACACAAAACCCAATGACCTCCTCTGTTTGATGGCCCGTGGAGATGCTTCCTTCTGGCCTAGCACGGTTACGAACATATTTCTTTAAGACTCCCATGAACCTCTCAAAGGGGAACATATTGTGTAGAAATACAGGGCCCAGAATGGCAATCTCGTCGACTAGATGAATTAGGACGTGCGTCATGATATTGAAGAAGGATGGTGGGAACACCAGCTCGAAACTGACAAGACATTGCGCCAAATCACTCCTTAACCTTGGTAGGATTTCTGGATCGATCACCTTCTGAGAGATTGCATTGAGGAATGCACATAGCTTCACAATGGCTAATCGAACATTTTCCGGTAGAAGCCCCCTCAATGCAACCGGAAGCAGTTGCGTCATAATCACGTGGCAGTCATGAGACTTTAGGTTCTGGAACTTTTTCTCTGCCATATTTATCAAAACATTACAATGCGGGCATTTTTATTTTTCTTCCATTGCAACGCACGGGTATTTGTACTTGTTTTAATATTATGTAAGTACTGGGTGTGCTCAATTTTAAAAGTAGGAAAACAACACTAAAGAAAATTATAATGCACTGCGAGCGTCGATCCAGCTACTAATAAACATAGTGGAAACTTATTTTATGATCGAAACTTATTTACGAGTGACACTAATATAATTATACTAAACATGTTTACTTCTCCACCACTTAGATTTAATAAAAAATATAACTACTTTTCATAATAAATAAAACCTTAAATCTACCATCTTAAAGACTATTTATTCATTTTGTTTCGACGATATTCATCACATAACTACATTCGTAACAACATAATCAAATTTGTTGTTATACAACCCAAAATTCTATTATTTCAGGTATGTCAGCAATAAATTATAATTTTATTATGTCATGTAAATTATGATGTAGTTCAAAAGATAAGTATGTAGCACTTTTGTTGAATTTAATTAGTTGTGGTTATAACCAAAGCATAAGAGATGAAAAATTTGCATTCCTAGAAAATATTGTCTGCCTATTTGATGTTGTATTTTTTTTTTGTGTGTGTGTCCGCGCGCGGGTGCACTCACACCTAAGTTAATATCTATAAATGTCATGATAGAAGGTTCTACAATGCACGGTTGTAAAATCATATTGTAAA
>CM022303.1:701191467-701227109 GCA_011799875.1 Thinopyrum elongatum | reverse complement strand
GTAGTTTCGAGCCTAATTCTAGTAACAAATTCTAGAATGATGGGGCGCAGCAAGTTTTGGTTGATTGTTGAGTTCACAATCTCGTCACCCAATTTATCAGTTGCATTGCTCCTTCAGCCTATTTATATTTCGTTGTTGAAGATTTTCATAGTTCTTTTGATGAAACTACCATAGATTGTAAAAGCGTAAAAAAATAGTAAAGGTGAATTTAAACATGAAATAACTCATTGCTTGTCTGGTGCAACAAAATCACCCCATGCACATGGTATGACACAATATTGATGGCCCCCCTATAGATGAAGGTACATATTAGGAAGCGCTTTTCCCTAGCCTATGAACCGGCTCACGATCGGGAATTGACCGAACTTCGCTTATATAGAAAAGCCTAAGGAAACGTTGTTTATTACATGAATAACTGGGAAAGGCTTCGATAAATTACAAACGGAACGAATCCATTTAGATAGAAAACAGCCAAATTTGGTATGTCATGATAGTCGCAATAACAGATTTATACTTAGGTAGACACCAAATAAATCACTCCATACCCAGCCTGCTATTAGTGTTCAAGGTCCCATTTAAGGCCGGAAAATAATATAAGTATTACTAGACCATTAAATAAGCCCAAAAATAGTTTCTCCTGTCGTGAAACAATTTGGCCTTCATATGTGAAATGCGGAACTGGTTAAAAACCAAAAAAACATTGGTTCCACACAATGATCTTCTTGACGCATCAAAGAACAGAAAACGATACAACAACGCCATAGACACTCTTTGCGCCACCGGAGGCTCAAATGTTCGAACCAATTGTGCGCTCAAACCTTTATATTTTCCTCTAAGGATTAAAATAGGTGGAATCGTGGATATGGTTCAGACGTACAATAGATAATTTGTTCCAAGAAACAATATCAAACATGTTAATTTACCTCATAAGCAATAAGATGTCCCGGGGATCCAGTAGAAACATGTCCCAAGAAGTATACATGTGGGGTAGAAACATCAAACATAACCTGGCGCTCACACAAGACTGACTCACCCCTGCATATTCTGCCGTCCCAGGCGGTCTAGTCTACGCCGATCGTCAGGATTCTGAAGGCATTCCTTCTGTTTTGGGCACACCCTGCAAGATCTACAACATGCATGCGGTGTTTTCTAGGTACGACTGAAAAAAACAGTACGGGGTAGTCAGACATGGATCATATAATGTATGATACACATCCATTAGTAGACCTTCCGCCAGCCATAGGCAGAATATGCTGTGACCTTGTACGTGACTAACCACAGGCAGGTGCAGTGTGGCGTACGCTTAGTCACACGGTGCATTTGCTGTTCTAGCATACACTGGGACCTGACACCAAGAACCAGGGGGGGGGGGAGCGTACTTTTCCCCTGCTTGGCTTGCATGGTGGCTATATAGTATACCACTGAATTATATTGTAGTAAAAAAATGTGATCAAGCGGTAAATGAAAGCCTAGAAGTTGCATATGACTATCTGGCTGCTATGTACGTATTGGATGACAACTCTGGTGTTGTGTATCAGACACTCAAGATTATGAATCCCATTACGGTGTTCTGTACTTATTTTGTGTGCAATCCCATGTCACAGTACGCCTCTTCACTGACCTAACTACGTAGCTAGCCACGGAAAAGTATATGCCCTCGTGGTAGCCTTGGAGCGTGGCCGGCTCGAATATAACCATAAACGGAATCTCATTCATGCATGCATGAAGCTTACTGCGCTACTCATAGCAAACGGGGGACAATACACTAATACGCACATAGTTGTTCTTGGCGAAAAGGAAGATGTAATTACAAAATTGACCGCTTAATGCGAGGTGACCGAAATAAAATAATGGCCCAATGCATGGGACAGGCAGAATTGGCAAGACCATTGCACCCCGATAAGATGCATGCCGCAAGTTTTTCGCAGGCCGCACCGTAACCGCCCGTACCGTCTTCAGCTTTGCATGCATGGCGGGCTGCATGCCTTCACATCTCATCAATTAGATAAAACACCAAAAACACCGGCGTGCGAACTGCAAATGCATCACTGAGCAAAAGAAAAGAGAAACCTGGAGGGATAAAAAGTTGTGAAAAAGGCTTAAGCTTGGATTGGTGACCAGCTAATCCGGCGAGCTAGCTGCGGGGAAGAGGAGGACGACACGTTATATGCTCAAAACGTCTAATCCCTTCGGAACGCGACAGTGCCTTGTCGTGATCTAAGCATTTCCCGTGGGCCTAAACCAAGACGGACTGTGAAAACGTACTCGAAGCCGGGCACGCCGTTATATGCAGAGAGTGAGACAGAGCAAGAGGCTAGGCACATACTCCCAGTGACATAAAATACAACCTAATGAATCGGCCACCCAAACGAAAGCTTACGTATCAATACGCACCACAACCAAAGAACTAGTTAGGCGTCGCATAGGTTTCGCAGTAATAAAGTTCTGAAGCAGCAGGAACACTGGCAGGTGAATGAGACGCATCATCCACGCCCCACTTCCCCGACGAAGGCGGTAAAGGAAACCAAGGCGAGAAAAGGCACTGTGTTGCATAAAAGCATGCCGAACCTGATGACATCTGTTCTCACGCGGGCGCAAAACATATGTGCATGCGTGGCAGTGGTACGTCACGCCCACCGTGAGCGACCATTTCAACCTTTGAGACGTCGTACAATCACCATACTATCTATAGGAGGGAACCATAAACACTCTTTGGGCTATATGTGTATTTCGATCCAGCGGACTTATCCACATTATGAAAGCATTTTCTGAAGGTTGGGGGAAAAGGTCGAATAAAACTCTAAAAAAAGAGCATAAATACCAGAACCTTAATGTTTCCAGTACGACCACTATAAGTAATCAATCTATGTTTATGTTGTCAAAAATTTTAGGTAATGCAAATATATCGAAGTATTCTAACTAGATGTATATGTGCAAAACTAAATATAAGACAACAGCACATAACCATTCACATAAAAAAGATATACATTAAATATTTAATACTTTCTCATTCTCTTATTTCCTTGCACTTGTTTCTCATTCGAGGGATTTACCTTCTCCTTCGTACGCACCACCAACCCTAGCAGTCCTCGCTGAACGCCTAACAGGACTGGAACTCCTTGGCAGCGCGGTGGCGCGGCCGGGTGGCCTCGGTGGCTCAAAAATGGATTTCACGCGAAAAAAGCCTAGATATGACGTGCATCGCTGTTTTTGTGTCCCACCCGTGCCTCACACCCTGAGGGTCAGGTTAAACCCCCGCCCTAGAAACTCGCTCAGCACCCCATCACCCCATTGGCACGACAGGAGTTAATATTGTCCGTGCTGATCAGGGCCCGACAATTTATTCGAAGCTACCACAAAGCGTGCTATTACCATTATGGCACAGGCTATGAACCGTTCTTTACGTTTGTGGTGCGGCCATCCACTCTTACACTCCGTTAATCGGGCTATCCACCAAGACTGAGCCCTCGACGCCACACGGAGTGCCTCTTCCCCCTCCTTCTGTTTCTCCTCCTCTGGTCGCTCAGTGCTGGCTGTGCCTTGTGTTTCTCTCGCCAGCTGGGGCGCTGGGGGTTGGAGATTCCACAAACCGGCGCAACACCACCTCCCTGTTTTTGGGCTCGAGAACGGGCATCTTATTTTTGATTTTCTTTTTTTAAGCCTTAAAAGAGTAGGGTGCAGTTGAGATTCGAACAATTTTTAAATTCGGCAAACTTTTTTCTCAAACTCATGAAGATATATTCCAATTTTGTGATTTTTTTTTGCAAATCCATGGACTTTATTCCAAATTCGTGAACCTTTCTCCAAGGTGCCCATATGAACTTTTCGCATGTTAATGAACTTTATTTATAATTTTTGTGAATTACTTTTTTCAAAAATGTTTTTCCATTTTTGTGAACTTTTTGAATCCAAATTACGACCTTATATCAACAGTCTTGTACTAAATCTTTTTAAATGTCATGACTTTTTGCAATTCGTGGACGTTTTTTCAGTTCTGACCGTTTTGAACTCATGACCTTTTTCCATTTTTTTTTTATTCATAAACCCATTTTTTCAAATTATTTGAACGTTGATCTTTAAAATTCATAGACTTTTTATTTTTCAAAAATTTTGTGGCATTGGTTTTGTAACCTCGACAATTAGTTATTTAAAAAAAACTCAATGATACTTCTTTATTTATGTTACCAATTTGTTTTGTTTCACAATGAACTAACAAAAAGAAATGATCAAGTTTCTTTCCTATCTTAGGTTAGATCCGTTTTTACAGGAACAGTGTAACCAAAGCAAGCACACAAAAAAACAACACAAACACGGAGCGAAACAACGAGATGTGAGAAAATGAGAAGAAAAACAATAGACGCCGAGAAAGGCGAGCGAGAGAGCGTGGCAAGGTTTTAACGGGCCGACGGGGCCATTATTCATATGACGCCTGCTGCGCCAGTAGCACCAGTTCTGCAACTTCAGGCGCCTCATTAATCAGCTAACAACGGTCATCACGACGACAGCAATAGCTAAAGCCGTTTGTGGACGATGCCTAAAAATACCACATATATTTCGTACGAGACGAGCCTGCTACGATTGGCCCGTAAAGTGGGCGTCCAAAACGGATTCGAATATTGTGTAATGTTTTTGTGTAAAGGGGAAGGGGTTACATGTGTCTGCGGATATTCTGCTAACAATAGGCAAAAAAAAAATAAAACTTTTGCACGGTCCTCCCTCCCATCTCTCCATGACTTTTTTCTTGATTTTAAATTATCAATCCTAATTAAATAAAAAAAAATCATTTCGAACCGAATGTCCAATGACAATTTCGTTTGTATATTCATGTTCCTTGATGAATGACATGCCTTTGATAAAATAAAGGTCACAACTTGAACACTGGAAAACGTTTGGGCAGAGTTCAAAAACAATTCACCATTTCATCTTCGGACCCGACTTGATACGGTGAAACTAAAAATAAATTCATCAGTTTTGATTCGAAATGGGTTGACTATGTAACTGTCTTGGGCCACACTAATGGCCAGGTTGCGAGTCGCAAGGGGGGGGCTTGCAGCATTGGATAACACACCACCTGTGGTGGGCCAGTTGAGACTGTCGATGGTGGACCTGTAAGGTGGACACCACCTACTGGCGGGACCCAGTTACAATTGGAGGCTGCAATTGGGCAACTAAGGGAGAAATAAAGGTGGGCCGTAGTTGCGAGTGCAAAGGGGACCAAGCATGGGCTGTGTGAATAAAAAGGTCCGAGCCTAGTTGTGAGTCCATGTTGGGACTGCAGACCGATGGAAAAACGTGTTGGAGCACCTTTGCGAGTGTGAGGTCGGCTCTTGCAAACGCTAGGGGCAAAACTGACCAGCCAGTTGCAAGTTGAGAGTAGTGACTTTGGAACTAACCCAAACAAGTTGGGGCCCACCGAGATCGACCCCAGTTACGAGTTCCCCCACAGAATGATTGATCTCTTGCATGTTGACAGGCAAACAAAAGGGTTTGGACCTAAATTAATTGCAAATCGAGGGCGGGACTTGCACTGAGACAGCAATAAAGGTCCCGGGGGTTGACTTTGCAACTAAAGGACAACACACAACCAAAAAGGGGTGAGCCTGGGTCGCCAGATCGAAGCACAGTTGAAGAGTCAGTTTGGACTGCAACTCTGAGAAAAAGAAATTTGGGGGTCCATAAGGGGGATAATTACGTGTCGAAGGAGTGGACTTGATGGGCACGTGGACCAGAAAAAAAATGCAATGCCATTTACGAGGGTCAAAGGTGGACTTGCAGACTGAGTCGTAAAAAGATCAAAGAAATGCTAGGATCAACAATAGACACTACTAGAAACAAACACTTACCAGTAGCTGCTGAATACCAGTGCGCTACTGCTACGGCGCTACAGCTATTTTTTAGCAGTAGCGCTTGTTTACGAAAAACTCAACCCCAATACTAAAAATATCAACTACCGCGGTAGTCTATGTCAGATAAGCCCAAAGGGGGGGGAAAAGGGGGAAAAAGGGGGGAAAAAGGGGAAAGGGGATCGGCATCAGCACTATTGTCCCACCCACGAACCACTAATTTAAAAATACTAGTAGCGTGCATTCTTTTCCCCACGGGGAACCACTACTACCAAAGGAATTACAAAATAAACAAGACAATAAAAACACTGTACGCTGGCCCAAGTATTCTGAGATGAAAATAGGAGGCCACGATCCAGTGCAAAATGTATTAGTCATCAGAACCATCGAATTAACAGCGAATGGTGGCACAAACAGGTTGGCCATGGATTGCACATTTGACACCATTCAGCGTACACAACCATAAACATCGCAATGTGGTTACAAATTCCAACGTAGTGTTCGCAGCACACCCCCGTCAACACATAAACCACTTCTCTAACTGTATCATACCAAGACTCACTAAGAATTGTTCAGAAAACGGGGCCGGTGTAACCTCCCCCGGGACGGTGAAAGCGTTCGACTATCCTAACACCTTGTCACCTTTCCGGGTCGCGATCCAACCGGTCCAATCATCTAGTGCGACACAGAAAAGTTGCGGGCTTCACTACGGCGAAAGATCCTCCTACCGAGTAGTATTGACGAAGCACGCCTCGCAGCCACAAAAAAGGGGACCGGAAGCTTGCCACGTTGGAGTGGCCCAAGGCGAGCAATGCGGTCACACCCATGGGGCGCGCCAGTGGCGATCGAGGAAAGACGTTGAAGAACTTTTTCGATTTAGTGTCGAATTGGGCGTCCCAATGATCAAAGAAAATAGTGGAGTTTCAATGGGTTTCTTCTTTTTAGAAATGCACCTGAAATCAATAGTACTGCCCCGAGGCTAATCTACTTGTTGCACGAGACGTGAAGAAGGCCGAGTCCCCTCCTTGTTGCAACGAACGAATCAAGGAATTGACACTGCCGGCGTACGTGAAAGGCCGCCGGGTCCCCTCCTTCTGTAATAGCTTCAAGTAATCTTAGTACTATGAACTCATTTAATGGCTTCTAACAAGAAAAAAGAAAAAATAACCATGAATCCTAAATAAAAAGACTCATTCTATAGCCAGTTGACAGTTTTGAGACACATGAAGGATACGTTGGTAACATCTTCATAACAAGAACAATGGTCCGAGATTTCTCAAATGACATTTGTTTCACCAACAATGCTTACTGAGAGGCTGTAAGATTACCAGAATCGCATCAGCACTACCCTCCTTATCCTTGCAAGAACTTGAAGGCCAAGGTTTCTTAGCTTTCTCCCCACTGAATACGCACAGTGCAGTAGCACGTCGCTGTAATTGAAAGATAATAGTGCACTCAGTTCACTCAAAGTAAACATTTGCTTTGCATAATTTATTTTGAACAATGGTAAAGCTAAACATGACGCTTCGGATAATCTAGCTTCATACACTCTTAAGAGATACATTTACTATGAAGATAGACGACATAGTTTGGCTGCACTAATGCATACATAATGTACTATTGATCGTGTAAAAATAAAGTACAATGCTACACTAAGAAGTGTCATAATCTGATGAAACTGTTTTCGTTTAATAATTCAAAAGACAATCCATGACCGAGCTCAATACTACTACCTACCGACCACTAAAAGAAAGGAACACACAATCCTTTCTCTGCATCTTTTAATTTTCTACCGTGAACCGCTGAAGGCGACCGGAATGTATTTTTTCTTCACTTGTCTTGTCCGTATCTGTCAACACCTTGTACTTTGTTATTCCTCGAATCGAAACTGGGAACTGTAGATACCTACTAATTCACTTTGGTGCCTCTAGTTATGTTGCAGAACTAATTCAAGGTCATGTCGCCATTAGTGGTTCTTTCAGAACAGTGGAGGTGCCTCATGATCTTCATCTTCTGTCTCTTGTTTTTTCATTCACATTGGTGATGACAGGGAGATATTTGGCTTTGAGCATTGACCCTGGCGGCTTCATCATTTGATGTCCCCCCTCCCTCCGTTTCCTGAAAATGCTCCAACGAGTGATATACTCCCAGCCAAATGGGCCTTTTCCCTTAATGAGGCTCTAAAAAATTTGCTTTTGGGTTTTTCAATATTACCTTTACTTCAGTTTCTTTGTCACTAAACTTTAGTTTTTTTTGACAGAACTTATTTGTTGTGGCACGTACTTGTAAACCCCCCACAGTATCATCCTCATCTTCTTTGCTGGTTAATTCCCATGTGATGTGAGAGTTTGTGAGGCTTTGACGCTTAAGTGATGACGCGAACAGACTAGGTTTCTTTCTTGATGTGTGGGCACTACTTACTTGGTGGTGGTATTTGTCCTATTCATTTCTAATCTGCATTAATTCATTCATGGTTTCTTTCTTCAGAAACTGAACTAGTAGTGCGTGTCTTCAGAGGTACTAGTAACCTAGTTTTTAGTATTGATCTTTTCTTCTTCTTCAGTTAACTCTTTTTGTTTTTCTGAGACCTCAAGATTGTTTTGCATATAAATGATGAATAGTAGTAACCTAGCACACGGTAACTACTATGAAGTACTGCAATGTTTACCACATATACGCACAAAGCAATACTGCTCGGACTATTGCTACTGTGCTTACCCCAAGAGTTCACGAAGCATGTGCTTGTGCTCCTGTTGGTCAATGCCAATGTGTGACAGCAGTACAAGATGATAGTGTCCAATATTGCTTGCCAGACTCAATATGCTTTCGCAGACCATCCTCTGAACATCTAATAAAACACCAATCATACAGATAATCCAAATGAGTCCAGGTATTATTAGGACTTGGCGAGTAGCCACTTTTAGATGCATAGAAAAGGATAAGTTTGGCCTCCATGAACATAATCCAATGTAGCAGCAAGACAGGATGCACAACCCGGAGGAAGAAAGTGTAACGACCTGGTGATGGGGGTGCTTACCCAATGCTATGGCTGTGAGGCGGTGTCGTTGGCCCAGCACCGCATCCGTGCTCAGAAGACACGGCAAGCTCGACCATGTGCGTGTCGTTGTGGTCGTCCTCGCCCATGTAGGGGGGTGGCTGCTGCAACCAAATTGAAGACTAGTGAGTGGGCCAGGGAGAGAATGAATACGGGGAGATAGGAGGGCATGAATCGAGGGAACTAGGAAGTAGCGTCACACCATTTCACCGCGCCCGAGTTGAGGCAATAAACGCCCGAACCCCCCTCCTGATTCCCTTAACAGCCGCGCTGGGAGGGGTCGCGCGCGAGCAGCGCTTGCGGCCTGTGGGAGGAAGAGGACGTGGCTGAAGGGCGGACGCCGTCCCATGAGAACTCGTGGAGTGTGCTTTGCCTCGCGCTAGGGCGCGCTGTGAAGTACCCGGAATCGCCTGTCGGTTTGTGGGCGGCGGCGAGGGGTGTCGCGGGAGGGAAAGAGGAGGACTGAGAGAACGTTGGAAGAGGTTGTTCGCCTGGGGGGGCTGGTTGCTTGTCTCGCTTGGGCTGGGTTAGTTTTTTTAACCGCGCATACAAACGCTGGTGACCCCGCTACGACTATTTTCTAGTGCTACCTGCGTCCTAGCCAAACTCCGCGCTTAGTAGTCATGAAACCATTCCCGCGGAGGCAATGGTCGTAGATATTTACTAGTACCGGCCCAAAAGAACAATCAGCTGGTGCTAATATACCAGTAGCGTTCTTTGTGCCCAGCGCTACTGTAATTACCAGTAGTCCGTGTGGGGGCACAAGAACAACGCTGCTGGTAACTTCTATGTATAAGCATTTTTCTAGTGGTTCATCGTGTTGGTAATGGATATATAACTAACACATACATTTTTCGGCAAAAAGAAACTGATGGTGACAAAATAATTCTGACTAAAAATGATTCCATAATTTTAAATAATAGAATTAAAATGAAAATGGAGAAACAAAGAGGAGGCTTGACTGTTGGTGGTTTTCTCCTGGTGTCATGACTAGAGAAGAGAAAACAGAAATACTTTCTCAAAAAAAAAAAATATGCAACCCAGTACACAGGGCACACCGTCCCACGATAAACGCCGACAACAACCCAGGCGCAGCTGACAACTGGATGATACAAAATTTTGCACTAACCATAAACAGCTAGCACAAATTTTGAAGCATTTAATACGTAATGGTTCACACTTAGATGTAGACCATAAGTAAATCGCATCTAGAATTAGTAAATCTATAGAATGATTTCCATGAAGATCTCCAATGCGTGCCTTTCGTGCCTCACATTCCTCTTCACGGAGACACGCCGGTGTGTGTCCGTGGCTCCCCTAGCAGGCGCCAAGCTTGGTCGGATTTGAGTTCGACGAACGGCGCTGTCTATCCTTTGGCCGGCCATTTTAATATCCCGGCCGACTGCCCGACGGCTTGCCGATATTTGTCGAGGGATCAAAGACGCGGCTGTAATGCCACACGTAAGCCGGTCGACTAGGCAATTCTTGACTGCTTTCTGTCCTTGCCGACGGCTTTCTCGCGCCGTCGACATGTATTTAATACCTGTAGTGGTGAGGTGAGGCGGAGACTCATTCACCTGTTGGCGCGTGGGGTGGTCAATGATGCCGCGACGAAAATCGGTAAGGGACCAACTGGGGAAGCGATTAAAGGTGCAGATGATGCGAGTGCTGCTCCGCGGCAGGTAAACACATCAATGGAGCAAAGCAACATACGTGCGTTTGGCTAACGCTCGCATCTTCTGCCGTCACCAGAAAAGTAGCAAGGTCACGTGCTCCAAATTCCTCAGTGCAACGCAGCACAACAGTGCACACACCTAACCTGTTTAGTGTGTCAAGATCCATAAGTTTGATGATGTGTCTATAAAGGACAAGTACAATTTTTACAAGATTCTCCGTCCAGTTTGGTTGCTTCCAACTCCCAAATTTATTCGAAACAAAGTCACATATCATCTCTCTGATTTGAACAATTTCTCTTCTTCTGGAGTAGGATATAATGGTTAGTGATGGCACACAAACGTCCCCAATATGGACACACATAGTAGCCTTGACGCAAGTCCCTCCACCCATGTACGCCTCCACCTGAGACTATCTTGCCGCCTCATGCTCATGCATTCCCACACAGAACAACCAACAACACACACAACCACAACACTGCTAACACCACGTCCAAGGCTGGCCTCACCCCGAGCCTACCCTCCGGACAAAGACCTGCCTATCCAACCCTTCAAAGCAGAGAACGCCGGATGTGGCTAACGGGTCGTCCTCCGCGGCTGAACAGCCCAGCTCCCCCACCCCGCACACCACGCGCTTTGAGCTACTCGGCCCTCGCCTACCTAGCTAACCTCCCTGCCCGAAGAACAGGACGTAGAGACGGCAAACCTATACGATCGAGCGCCAAGGACACCGACTCCCTTTGGGCCATTGCGAGGACCCGTTCCTTTCCCTCGATTTCCCCGCCTCCCCACTTGTCATCGTGTAAGTCGTCGTGCCAATTCCTCGCGCTAACTATGCCTTGTTCCCGCGAGAGGCTTGTTCAATCCCAAGGCACTGATAACGGCGAGGAGAGAGTGTTAACGCTACCACCAAATCGCATGCCGCTGGAGGAGCGGCACTTAGGCCCATGGACCAATCGCAGAGTTACTAGGGTTGCCACCACTATAGAAAACAGGTGAACTAGTGCCCGGTTTCCCGCTCAGGGCCCTTTAGACCGCGGTTCTGGTAACCGGGACCACAAGGATCAAGACCTAAAGCAGCCCACAACCATCTTACGCCTGATTTGCTGTACGAACCGGGTACCAGATCGGGTCCGGCGCAGGCATATGCCTAGCTGTCGGGGGCGCCCAGCGTAGAGGACCCTTTACGTCCCTGGTTTGTATACCAACCGGGACCAAAAGGAAGCCACGAGCGTCAACAACCCTATCGCAGGCGCTTGCGTTTTTTGTTTTCTTGTTGAAAGGGGGGGGTTGGGGGTATGAGCGGTTTTGGTAGGGTTTAAATTAATGGGTTGCATATTCGGTTGTAGCTAGCTATAGAGAGAAGTGACCTCATCTTCTCCGTGCTTGGGCCGAGACGCTATCTCTATACATAAGAGAGAACCGACACGCTAGCTCATCGGGATGCAGTAATGCAATGAAGCTGCCCCATTTACATTACACATGTCTTTACAATTCCTGCCAGAGAGAAGTGAGATGTCTGTTGTGGAATATTCTTGATGTAGATTCATTGAGCCTTCGAGGCGAGTATATATATTGGTACCAATGACTTGTGACGTGTCTCGTAGAGACTGCTCTCTTGGAGATAGGTCTAAGATGGATTACAAATCCCTAGACTATCCAAATACTTGTACAACTCCGAATATCATCTCAAGCAATCCCCCCGTATGTCTGTAGTCGGTAGCGCGGCAGACACAACCAGTGAGCGTCGCGGACGGTCGAGACTGGAGAGAATATGCAGTCCTGAGCGGTCGACATCCCTGCTTCCTCCTCTAAGTCGTTCTCGACGCTCGGTCGCGTCCCGTTGTTGTGCCCCGCCCTCAGTGTGTCGGCATATATCGCCCGCGACCTGTCCTCCGTAAGTCGTTGACTTCTTGTCAAGACGGAAGCGCGTTCGTGAGTGTTTGGCTCCTCAACTCCTGTCTGCTGGTATAGTAGTTGCCCGCCTTTCCTTGCCGCGACTTCTTCAAGGCTAGCTGATAGAGCGTAAGGGTGTGTCTTGTAGCACGTGTTCCGTAGGTAGCCTCCCTACGTTCCGTTCGAATGCCCGCTGAATCGAATGGTCGAGTCGGGGTAGCCGCTTTGGTCGAGGACAACAGCCTTGTATGCCTCCCTGCCCGGTCGCCGGTGAGCGCCAGTGTAGCATGGCGCAAGTCTAATTGGTTCGTAAGCCCTTACGGGTGTGCGCCATGATGTAGCGGGGTTGACGGAAGCGTCGCGCCGTTGTATTGTCCAAGCCCTTCCTGGGCAGACTCAACGTCAGTGGACGAAGGGCACCTTTTCCTTGGTGTGTGCCACAACCCGGGCATGCTGGGCGTAGACTGACGCAGAAGAGTTGAACGAAGCGACCCACCGTAACTGTCCCCGATGAATTTTGTCCCGGCAGCACGCCGTCTTGGACACTAGTGCACACGCTCGTGGTGCCAGCACCGAGCGGCTGCGTATGATGAACAGGGAGACCATGGCACTGGCGTTCTACTTCCATGCTTGGCAGACGCGGCTCCACGGGCCAGCAAAGTGAGAAGAACTCACCTCAAGGTTTTTTGGTCGCGCCATGCACATGACCGGACCGTGGCCTGCACCTGCTGTTGTCGGAGGGTCAGACGGAAGTGGTCGGGGTAGTATGCGGCGTACCCGCTGCGCGACGGGCTGTGTCTGGATAAAGACGAAGTGAGGTTGACCGCGGGGCCGGCGCCGACTAGACGGGGGTAGCCGGCGGCGCGGCCATGAGGCAGCGCGGTCGGCCGCTAGGTTAGGAGTCCCAGCGGGGCGTCTTCGTTAACAATAGGCGACCCTGGACCCTACTCGCTTGACGAAGACCGCGCAGACGATTGGGCATTCCAGTTCGACCGATGGCGTCGGGCAGGCTAGGTCGTGGGGCTGTCCTTGGTATTCCTCCGTATCCCTGTTTCTCACAACATTTCCGCTCCCTCCGCTGTTCCGCTTTGCGCATTTCGCACGCATCGCAGCTTTTTCCCTGCCTTCGGATCTCGCCGGTTTCCTCGTCTGTACTTACACCGATCGCAACCCTAGGTCTTTTTTCACTTCCTACTCTTTTCCCGTTTAGTCCGCTTTTTCTCCAGCTCTCTGCTCCAAACTCTTATCCTTATCTTCGATTTTTTCTTTGCGCACTTCCACTTCCTCTTATCCTTCATTCTTCTCTCTCTTGTCTCTTCTCTGCCTCCTTTTTTAATGGGTTCTCTTCTTCCCTTCCGCTTCGTTTTCGTACCTTATCTAGTACAGGTTCTATTATGGACACCGATGTTTCGACTCGGCTGCCTCCCCCTTTTACTTCTCTTCTTCCTAACCATTTTTTTAGGGGTCCCGCCGATCAACTGTCGGCGCCAACTTACTGACGGCGGCGGGCGGTGGTACCCGCGGGCCACGGCGCTACGGCCCGAAGGGGCGACACAGGCGGCGGCGTTGCGGTCGCGGGCGACGGTAGGAAGACCTCGTGTCGACGGCGTGGGATGCGGAGCGTCGGGCGGTGACGCTTCTCCGTCGTCTGTCGACAGGCCTCGAAGGTGCACACAGTGGCGCACACCCGGGTCGGTGCAACGCGCTAGGACGGCCTCGTGGACGGCGGCTGGGAACCGCGTACGCGGAACTACGCCCCGTTGGCGACCCGCGCGACGACGCCAAGCGAGTCGATGCAGGCCGCTAGGAGAACCACTTGGCGGCGGCGCTTCAAAACCCTCCTGGGTGACGCAGCGGCATCCCGTTGCTCCGATCGGGGAGGGGGGGCGCGCTGAAACTCGGGAGCCATCTTCACGGGACTTGCTGAGGTGCGCGCACCGCTGCCAGGTTTTGGTGTTCGTCGCGGCGTAGATGGGGCGGATCGGCGGCGGTGAGCGGGTGAATCAAGCGATCGTGGGGCGCGAGGGCGAGGGACTCCGTCAGTGGAGGCCGGGTGGCGGCGGAGTCCCGAGATGGAGCCGTCGATGACGGACTGCGTTCTGACTTCTTGCCGGACTGATCGCCTTCGTCACCGTCACCCCGGGTTTCTCGATGCCTTCAAGACCTCTACCCCTCTTCTATTCCCTTCGAAAACCAACGTACGTCACGGCGTCCAGAGCTCGAGTCAAACCGACGGCCCGACTCAGCCCGTGGGACGAGGCGGCGAGGCAACCCGCCGGTCACGCCATGCAGACTCGGCGGAGGCAGTTGTCCCGTGGATCGAATTGGCGGGCCGGCGCGCGAAGCGGTCGGCTCTGGATTGCCACCGCATGGCGCGAGGCCGCCGTGTGAGGCGATGAGGTGTCCCTGTCTGTAGAGGGGCAGAAGACGGTCGGCGTAGTCGACTGGCGGGCCAGGTGCGCAGACGACGGCCGGAGGGGCTGCCTTCCGCGTAAGGCCGCCGGGTCGGTGAAGGAGCCGGTCCGGCCTCGCGAGTGTGTCGGAGTAGAGATGCACGGGTTCGACGGCGAGACGAGCGACGCAAACCGATCAAGCATAGATCGGAAAACCAGAAAGAAAACGCCGATCAACACACCGCGTGAGAGCCAAAAAACCCGGAGCAAGGGCTCGGAAAAAAGACTCTCTAAGGCGAGCCGGGCACACGGCCGGCAGACGAACCCTATGTCGTCGGTGCGGCCCCCGGGCATTCCATGGGGCCGACCGCACCCGGTTGCGCTTCGCGGGTGCGGAAGCGCGCGGCTAGGGTTTAAGAATCGATAGGCTGATACCATGTTAGAAGGGAGAGAAAGGATGATTTGGTGCGGAATATTTCCTTGATGTATATGAAGCCTCGAGGCCGAATTATATATTGAGTACAGACTTTGATGGCAAGAAGCCTCTCTTGAAGATAGGTGAAGATGTTAATACAAATCCTAGACTAAACCAAATACATGTACCAATATCTCTCTAAACACCAAGATCTCATGAACATATACAAGAAAGTGACCTCTCTTTCTTCCTTAAGCATTGGTCCGTAGACAACAAATTTTTCGTATATCTATCCGACGCTCCTATATATTCCAATATACCACTCTTACAATCCCCTACCCTAAACATCTAAAATCCATTCAATTTCCAGATGGTGATTCTCCCTTCTCATTTATGACGTGGTCAGAAGAATCCTCAATTCCTCTTGAATTGCTCTTATGCGATCATTGGTAGGATTCTCCCGCATCTGCCACCCCTAATTTAAAAAAGAAGGGGTTCAATAATATATGATGAAACCACACATGATGGTAAAAAATAACATTGTGAATATTATTGTTTACGTACTCATATTGGTCGGTCAGAGTAGCCCCCTCGAGTCGATTTGGCGGATGAACTCGCAAACGTATACCACATAATTATTCCCGCCCTTCCTGCTACAACAAGCACTTTACGAGAATAGAGTTCAATCATAACTGATACTCAAGCATGATAAATGGGGGATTGATGAAACTAAATCAATGGGAGAGGTGCGGACTAGCTAGTACTATACTTACTTTCGGGTGGGTAATTCGCAGCTCCCTCAGTAAAAAAAACACAGTCCCCGGAACCATTCCGGTGAACTCTTTCCAAACCTTGTTAGACCCAAGAAAATACTTACTTGATAATCCGGAATAAACAAAGTGCCGAGATGATATTGTGCGATAATGATCGATTGAACTTAACTTCTTCTGAAGGCATTGCGTCATGTCCGCAATACTTATGGGATCTTTTCGTCTCGAGTCTAAGACAGTTGCTAACTTCTCCCCCCCGGTCAAGCGTAATTCTACAAGAATAAGTGGAAGCTGCGCACGCATGCATACTCCATCAATTACATTATTAAACCTAGAGTAAGCGAAAACGAATTAATGCACAAGACATTTACACTCACTTGAAGTTGTAGGAAAGAGTATTGTCCCTTTGTTTTGATTTCGAAGTAACGATTTTAGCAATTGTCCTCAGTTCGTTGTCCTTTTTTGAACCGACCATTCTTTATGTAATTTGGGTTAATGAACCCAAGTCCAAGATTGTGCGTTTTTTTGCATTGAAACGATCCTTCAGTCTACCAATATAGCGAGGATAATTATATATACCTGGAAAAAAAAAGAAAAAAAAAAAAAAAAGAGAAACCATCAAAAGAGCTTAGTCATAGCAGAAGCTTCATTACAGACGGTAATACTTACAGAACAGTAGCAATTCATGAGTTGTTTTTCGAGGGCATCTTGATTGAATAATTGGAATAACTCTCGCAAATTCAATAGCCATCACCACAATCACCTCAGTTCCAACGTCGGCTCCTCTTTAATTCAGCATCAAACTAGTCTTCCCAGACTTCCTGCCGGTATCCATGTACATTATTCATCTTCCCATCATCGTTTGTTTCAGAGGATTGATCAGGTTGACGAGAGGTTCCCGTACTCGTATCTGAAGAGATCTACTCTACCCATCCTTATTCTAACATTTAAAATTAAAAACTTACATCAATCGCCCAGGTGACAATCAGCAGAAGTGGTACCTAGGCACTAGCCCCGGCTGATTATCGCGATATCGCTAGTCACCTTGACTGGGGGCCACTGCCTTCGCCTGTCGCCGAGCTGGAATTGTTTGCCCCACTTTTTCTTTTTGCTAGCCTTTCACACGCAAGTACTTTCCCGAACCCGCTGCGCTTCCTTATATGTCCTTTCAATAATGCTCTCATTAAGTTTCGGATGCGGCGGAGGGCGGTGGTGGTCGCTTCAGGTCATCCGAGTGTCTGCTTCACTTTCACACCTGATCTGCCCTTTTTCCTTTCGAATGGAGTTTTCGTTCAAAATGGCCCTTGCACCTTCAACTGCTAGCAATGATTTCTCGGTTTCCCTCCTCCTCGTCAGTACTTCCTCTCCATTTATAGACTTTTGTAAGAGCTTTCGGGCTTGGACCAGCTTTGGGAAGTTCTTCCCGCCTCTTTGTACTGCTACCGCTGGAAGCGGCGCGTCTCTCTTCCCTCTCTTTCCGCCGTTGCTGACGTCGGCGAGTCCGCTGACAACTCGAGGAGGCGGATGAGCATGCGGAGTGCTCCGATGCGCTGGAGGAGGCCATAGTAGGAGCGCGGTATTGCCCTCACGCGCGGAGGAGGCGGGTGGGCCCTGATCGCAGTCGTTCTGAGGAGGTAGGCGTAGTTCCCTTACTTCGCGGAGTGAGGAGGAGGAGGCGCTCCAGTTTGGGTATAGCTTGATGTACCTCCTTCCTCCATAGATATGCCAGGTAACTCCTTAAAGCTTAACCAAATGATTCTCCCCTTCCCTTATGTTATTCAAGCTCCAGCTCCTCAAATCCCTCCCTTATTTCCTCACCGTCACCACAGCTAGCATGGGAATGGACGGCAATGGAAAGTTCCCTCCCCTCAGCTTGAGGAGGTACAAACAGAGCCGACAAGCCGCCCTTCCAAGTCAGTTCTTTCTGGCCCATTCGTCATTATCTCGCCATGTTGAGCGCTCCGTGCATAGTATCCACGGGGTAGCGAAGAGCCGTGAATCCGGCTAAAAAACGAGCTCCGGGTAAGCCATGCTTCTCTCCCGCTGAGATGGTGGGTAGCTTCTGGTCAAGCATCGAAGCAAGGATCTTCGTAGCGCTGAGATGTTGGTCGGTAGCTACTGCAAGTTCCGTCTAGCTTTGCTAGTCATCTCTTGCCATTGAGCTTCTACATTTCGCTCACTCTCTTTCCGCTTCCTCTTTCTTCTCTGCTCTGTCAACCACCGCTGTCGGGACCACCCCCCACGGAACAAGCCTGGTTGTGCCTCTGTTTCGTCCAGGGTGCTCAGGATTCCCGTGGCCTCGGTCGCTCCTCCTTCGTCTCTGTCGGGAATGAACATCCCTTCCTACGCAGCCCTGATATATTCCTGAAAGCTTCTTGATGGGTCTTATCATTGCCCGTCCGTCCACACGACACTTACCCCTGTTTCTGGTACAAAGTTCCTCCAACCCCTAAGAACACGTCCTTGCCAACGTCTGGCCAGTTAATTTCGTGGTTGGACCCCTTTGCAAGCAGGTTCTTGCTCAGCTTTGTCCCACAGCTGCCGGGCTTTGTAGGAGCCACATGAAACCCCCTTGCTGGTGATACTTCTCTTCAGCATTTTTCTTTTTGTGTCTTATCTTTTCTTACCCTTATATCGATTTCTTTATGCACAAATTCGGGCCAGTGATCTCTTATTCTTCTCATATATCTGCCGTGATTCTGGAGTCTTCCCTTTGTCGACAAACTTTTATGTTCAACTCTTTCTGCCAGTTCTTGAATTATCTGCCATACTTCTTAAGAGAAAAAGCTTGACCTTTGGTGCTCTATAACTGGCTTAATTCGATCCTCCTGCTGGCGTTAGGCTGAAATTTTGCCATCTCGTGATGTCCTAAGACTCACCATTTACAGTCTATCCTGAACATAAGAAACTTTAGGGTCGTCCTTACTCTTTATTACATTTCTGGACACTGTCGGCACGCTGTTCCTAACATAGCTCCTCACTGTGTACAAATGCTCCGTCCTTGGTCCGCTTGGGAGCAATCGGTTGCCCATCGTCCGGGTTTCTGTGATCGTGAACCTTTCATCCTGCGCAACCTTTTCTTCGTCCTCGTCTCCTTAACGGAAGTTTGCTCGATCCGGAGGTCGCTAATAAAAGAAGAAAGAAGCGTTAATTATGTGACCATAACCAATACAACACAACTGTTAAAATTCGCAATTCAGTCAAGTCAGCACTGACTTATTAATATATATAAATTACCCATTTGCCGGACTTTCAATAAACAGCTCCCTCCTCCATTCGCTTCACAAGAGCCTTCGTCTGGTCTCTTCCTTTCCTCCGCCCTTCGGCTCACCGGATGCCGCATGATCTCCTTCCCTCCTCCTCCATTGTTGGATTCCGTAGCCTCATCCTCCCTTCCTGACCATCGGGTCGTTGATAAAACACAAGGATTGATGTTTGTCAGGGATTTTCTTGTGTCTAAGTCTCCTATCCATAGTTTCTTCTTCTTTCCTTTTCTGGGGCAATATTACAACATTGCAAATATACAAAACATGAGAGAATGGATTATATTAGTGGCAAACTAGCTTAGCTCAATCACAACAAGGCTCATCTCGTATATGACAAACCATGGATTATTTGCGGAACCGCCTTCTCTCAGGCATTGCCCGAACGTCCCCCCCTCATGTCGAAGTTATCCTGTAGGGGCGGAAGGGGTAGGAGAGCGACAACTCTTCTTTCCTTCTAGGAGTGACACTCTTGCCAAAAAAATAATCGCTTATTCAGGGAGATCCAAACTATCCATTCATCTCCCCTCCCCCATTGACCTATGCCGACAACGATAGTCGACAATGACGCTCTTATTCTTCTAGGGTTGGGGTGGCCTCCCACATGCTTCTAGGGTTTGGGTGGCCTCGACAACGCTCTTTACTTGGTAAATTTGTGTGGCGTGGCTCCCCTCGTAGCCAACCCTCTTCTAGGGTTTGGGGTGGCCTCGACAACGTCTCTTTTTTAACCTTGGTAAATTTGGGTGGCCATTCCGACAAATTCGTCTAGGGTTTGGGGTGGCCTCAACACGCTCTTTTAACTTGGTAAATTTGGGTGAGCGTAACGGGAGTGCGAAGTAACTTTTTAACTCATTTACTTGGTAAGATTGGGTGGCCTCGACAACTCTTCTAGGGTTTGGGGTGGCCTCGACAATGCTTTCTGCAGTCCGCGGTTTTGGGTGGACTCGAGAGTTGTGGTGTCGGCGCGAGAGGGGGTTGATCGACGTCCCCCCGCTGTCGAAGTTACGCGGAGTTTTCTATGACCAAAAACATTCACATGAACATGTCCCGACGACGGAACCGCCTCTCTCATGAATGTCCGACGTCCCCCCCTCTCTCATGAACAAAAAAATATTCTATTATAAAAAAAAACAATCATCATGATATCAGTGTTCATATATATACTCCATCCATCCATCCATCCACCTATCCATGCATACCATAGAACCAAAAACATATATATATGATCATCTATTAGCAAAACGAACATCATTGATCATGTATGAAACAAACAATCATCATATATAGGAGAAAAAATCATATGAAGAACATTCTATCTATTACATCCATCCATTCATCCATACCTACACATACATATATACATGGACCAAAAAAATGCTATTACATACCCCCATACATTATCAATACACCAGAGCGCATATATACACATAATTATGCATATGAACATACATACCCATAAAAATTCTAACGTTTGCAAAATCTTTGCAAATTCTCCCTTGAAGCCGCCAAGGCAGGGGGCGGCGCAGGGCAGGGGCGGCGGGTGCCGGCAGTGGCGGGCGGCGCGTCACCGCAGGGGAAGGGGCCGGCGGCCGGGAGCCGCACTGCGGGAGGCCGGAGATCGGGCGGAGTGCGTGAGGCGCGGGCGGCCACGGAGCGCGGGCGACGGCGTCTGGCGCGGTGGGGGGGAGAGCAGAGGATGGAACGGGGCTCTGCGGCTCACAGGGGAGCCGGGTACGGCTTCGGGGCGCTCGCAACGGCGAACGACGGCGAGTAGGCCCGGCAGAGCGATGCGTCGGCTTCGAGGGCAGCAGCAGCACCTTGTGCGGCGTCGTCGAGAGAAGAATGGCGTGTGGCGGGGGTAAATTTCCTAATCTTGGCTTATATACAACCCCCTTTAGTCCCAGTTTGGAGCCCAACTCGGACTATGGCCCCTTTAGTCCCGGTTGGTGCCACACCGGGAACCAAAGGTCGAGACCTTTGGTCCGTTGGTGGCACCAACCGGGACTAAGGGTGGCCATTGTTCCGTTTCCTTTGGCGGTCAACAGCACCGTGCACGAAACGGTCTTGAGCATTGGTCTCGTTCGAGCCAGCCCCGCGGACCAAACGCTGTGGCCTGCACAGCCGCGTGTCGGTTCGATGTTTTAGTCCCACCTCGGCTACAAAAAAAAAACCCTGAGAGCTTCGGCACTTGGTTTATAACGCGCGGCTGGTGCCTCCCTTTCTGAACTCCTCTCTCTTGCAGGCCTACTTGAGCCTAAAACGTGTCTCTTCTCTGCCTGTGGGCGATTGAGCTGCTACGTGCCTGAATCCTGTCCCAACTCAGTCTTGGTTTGGTTTTTTTATTCGTATTCAGTCCGTGGTGGCCAGTAGGCGGCATTTTTTTTAAAAAAAATATTCCATTTTTTTATGTTTTGTTTTTTTGATTTATTTTCTTTCTTTTGTTTCTACATTACCGAGCTACATACTTAAGTTTTTTTTGTTTTGTTTTTTTGCTTTATTTATTTTCTTTGTTTCACTTTACACAGCTAATACTTACATTTTTCAAGTGATTCTTTTTTGCTTTTAGGGTCACAAAAATTATAAACTTCTGTAGTGCCATAGTTTTTTCAAATTTGAATAGTTTAAATTCTCGAATTCCTTAATATGTGATCTCACCTAGTTATTGTGAAATAACTTTACTATAAAAAATAGATTTGTGAGTGATTTCTTTTTCCTGCTATTTAATATTACTGTGTTTTATCATTATATTCAATTTGGTCAATTTTACGTCATTTAAATGTCTGTTTTAATCAAAAATAGATTTTGTTATTTTTAAGTTTGCTATTAAGTCTAAACAAAAAAATTCTTCTTTATGAAAATCTTTTTGTGCTATTAATGTTTTGAACAAAAATATCTTTGAATAATTTTAGTTGCATAAATTTTATATCATTTTAGTTCTAAAATACTCAGATGTTTATAAAAGCCTTCTTTATTTGATTCTTTTGCTATTGAGTTTTCATAAAAGCTTTTTCGGTGATTCTTTTTTTGCTATTGAATACTTTTTTATCTATCAAGCTTTTTTAGTTGATGCTTTTTTGCTAAGTGTGTCGGAATATTATAGTTCTCTTTTAGTTGATCCTGAAATTGGAAAAAGCACTATAAATGAGACTCTGAAATGTTGAAAGTTGGCATGGTATCACATTTCAAATTTCACACCCACACATATCAGGTTCTAAAAAGTTGGAGAGGGTTACGGCAAAACTGGATGCACTTCGTGTACAATGGACAATCTCTTTCGCAGTAATCATGGTTTCAAGACGAAAACTCATCTGTTACAAAGGGATTTCATTTCTTCCACTGTAACCTGCAGTGATATTCTAGATCAAAGGCACATCATATATGTGGGAGAAAGTCTTCTTCACTTTTGTCTTCGCTTGTGTCCCTTTGCTATTGTTGCGCCGTCCCTGAATAATCTTTCATCGTTTAAACAGGGTGCTTGGGTTGCTTGTTGACTTGAAAGGAGGAATTTCATGAAAACTTTTCAATCTTCAGACATGTCTGTCTTGCCTCCACTTCCCGATGTCTCTTTTTCCTGAAAGAAAACTATTGACCGCTTTGGCTCCTCCCCGTCAATTTGATGTATTTCCTTCCTATCTTTTTTTCTTTTTTCTAAGTTTTGGTAGACAATGTTCCTTCACATAGAAAACCTATGCCACATCATTGGCTAGGACAATGGTTCGTCTGTGGTACCCAAGATTGGTCAGATCCACTGTTATCCTTCCGTACTGTGGTCTTCCTGTAACCCCCCTCCTCCTGACAGGTTAACCCCATTTTGCACTAGACCAAAGGGACCTTAACAGTCATGTCCATAAGTCCAAGTTCCCATATATCCACTATGTAACCATAATATGTGTCCCTTATCCCCTCGTGTGGCTGCACTCAAAGCGGACACCACTGTTTTGGTTGGTGCACTGAGGCCTTTTGATCTTGGGCGATCTCGTGTAAAATGTATTCCCCATTATCCTCGTGACCCTCTGTAAGTCATACGTCGAAGATTGTCCCCTGGCCAACGGTACAAACTCATCATCAAATAGTGTATTGTCCACCCTTATACTCTTGTTTGCCCCCAACTCGCCGAAAGTGCCTTATGTGTTTCACATGTAATCCATGCGCCCACTACTTCCGGGTGTTTGGAGGCGCAGAATATTCTTGTTTCTTGCATACTGGGTTCACCAAGTAGAATTCTGTAGACCTGTGTAGTGTGCTTGAGACCAAGAATGCCCGTCCCTCACATATTATTGAGATCCGCTCCTAGGCGTGCCTTTTCCAGTCAGTCTCCCCTCATACCACCGCGATTGAGGTAGACCCAATCTTCTTACGGTCAGAATGATCAAACACAAACCCATGACCTCCTCTGTTTGATGCCCCTGTGGGAAGATGCTTTATCCTTCGGCCTAGCACACGAGTACGAACATATTTCTTAAGACTCCCCTGAACCTCCTGCAAGGGGAACCTATTGTACTGTCGAATACCAGGGCCCAAATGGCAAGACTCCGTCGACAGATGTGATTGGACGTGCGTCATGATATTGAAGAAGGATGGTGGGAACCCAGCTCGAAACTGAGCAAGACAATTGCGGCCAAAATCACTCCTTCACCTTGTAGGATTTTCTGGATCGATCACCTTCTGAGAGATTGTGCTTGAGATGCCATAGCTTCACATGGCTAATCGAAATTTTCCGTAGAAGCCCCTCAAGTGCAACCGGAAGCAGTGCGTCATAATCCTGGCATCCCATGGACTTTAGGTTCTGGAACTTTTTCACTCTGCAATTTTATCAAACATTACAATTCGGGCATTTTTATTTTTCTTCCGCATTGGCAACGCACGGGTATTTGTATCTTGTTTTAATATATGTAAGTACTGGGATGTGCTCAATTTTAAAATAGGAAAACACACTAAAGAAACTTATAATGCACTGCGAGCGTCGTCCGGCTAACTAAAACATTGTTGGAAACTTATTTTATGATCGCACTTATTTACAGTGACACTAATATAATTTAATACTAAACATTTTACTTCTCTCCACCCTTAGATTTTAATAAAAAAAAAAAATATAACTAACTTTTGATAAATAAATAAAACTCTTTAAATCTACCATCGTAAAGACTATTTTTCAATTTTGTTTCGACGATTTCTCACATAACTACATTCGTCACATAATCAATTGATTGTTATACACCCAAAATTCCTATTATTTCAGGTATGTCAGCAATCAATTATAATTTTATTAGTCATGTAATTATGATGTATTCAAAAGATAAGTATGTAGCCTTTTGTTGAATTTATTAGTTGTGGTTATAACCAGCATCGGATGAACAATTTGCATCTCCTAGAAAATATTGTCTGCCTATTTGATGTTTGTATTTTTTTTCTTGTGTGTGGTGGTCCTCCGGCGGGTGCACTCACCCTAAGTTAATATCTATAAATGTCTGATAGAAGTTCTACCATGCACGGTTTAACATCTATTGTAAAAGATATCCTATATTGGTGATGGTCCACTAGTTTTCGCTACATTAAACAATAGAAGTAATGAGGTGTCAACAGTCGTATGTCCTTGAGTCCCTTCTCTCCTCGCCCTTGTTTCTTGCATGGTTTTGGTACTCTTTCATTCATCTCATATTTCCCCATCTTTTTTTTTTTACTTGATTCAATTTAATAGACCATCTCTACACCATGGAAAAGAAAACTCAACCAATGAAAGAAACTCAGCAATTAGAACTTATGCAGTTCTTCGAGTTGATTTGGAAACCAACAATCTAGTAGATGCAGTCATGTGAAACTATGCTTAATCCTAAAATCCATGCCCCTAAGAATTGGAGGCCTCTCGTGCATAGCAGTAGTGATGGTTATCGGGCCCATCTATCAGTGGCTTGTTCATATTCTTATTTTCGGTTTGCTGAGTTTTTTGCTACGTTGTCTCTCACAACGATATGCCCGTATCCATAGTTGAGCGGCCCTACATGTCACACATCTCCATCCACCACCCCCAAGCACCCCAGCCCCTTAACTACCGAGCTCTATACCAATTCTCACACCCCAACCCCATCTAACCAACGCTCCAGAATTGTCCCGATCTCTAGCGGCCGCATCTGCCAACCTACCGCCGATATTTTCTCCCCTCTAACGGTCCTCCACTGCCTCCCAAGCTACTGGCGTCACCTGGGCTATAACATTTTGCCGCCGCATGGCTCCAGATGCGGCCTATCCAGCTTCCCGCGCGTCACCATAACCTCGGCGCCCCCGCGAGCTGCTCCGCTTCCCGATCGATTCTTGATTGCAACCTCCCCTCCAATCTGCCACAAACCGCATTCCTTACTTTCGTATGCTGGGGAAGGACCTCCATTGTGTCAAGATGCAAGGAGGGCGCCCAGCATGAAACGCAGGCGACCATATTCGCACCATCTCTCTCCCTTGGTCCATAACTTGATCATTTTAGAAACAATTTTAATTTCAGATTTATGATTCTATTTGTTGTAGCCAAATTTTGATCCCCATATAATCAATGCTCATAGGACCCAACTATAAAAATCCGTGGTGATCCTTTCCTCTAGTTCTTATGATATGTTTCCTTATTCATTCTCCAAAGAAATTTCCCATTCCTTCGGCTCAGAATCTATTTCCCTACCTTCCATGTGTTCTCCCAAAATTTACTGATGTCTTGATTCAAATTGAGTGTAAAAAAAAAAAAAAAAAAAATAATACCGCATTTAATAAATAGTTTACTTCCCTCTGCTAGGGTAAACATGCTTAATGTAGCTGCTGTACTTGATGCATGTTTTCCTTTTCTTTATATTCAAAAAAAATGATTGATTTTTTATATGGGTTTCCCCTGGTATCTTGCTGTTCATGCCTGATTGGGTCTGAACTGATGGGATTCAATGCTGCATTTGGTTCAACCTGATAGTTGAGATGGTGCTGCCTTGGTTCCAAATGATTTCTCCCCTTACTGTGCTTAGATGTGTCTATTAATTCTCTATCATCCTGCTGGTGAAACTAATGTCTTTTCTGCTCACGTTCTCAAGTTTATGATTGCCAAAATGTTAATGATCATAATTGTTCTGTCACACTTGTATGCATCCGCTTTCATCTCAATTAAAGAAATGATATCTTTATGAATTAAATTTTGCCGTCATTTTTGTATGTTTCTTCTTTTCACAAGATATTTATGTATTTCGATGTGAGGCACCTAATATGACTCAAAAATGACTCAAGTAAATTTCATGTTGTAGCAAAGCAAACTTATTTGCTCATGTGTGTAATCTTACTATGTTGTAATATAGTTACAAAAATGTGCATTTTCAAATTTCTTATATTTATGTTGGTACTTCCTTCTCGTTTTTGCTTGGTTGCGGACCATTTAGGTCATGCAACGGGGAACTTTAGGACAGCCTGACGATGATCCTTTGGTCGGCTTGTTGTACTGAGGCCCTGAGATGAATAATAAACATTGATGGTGTCTGAACAAAGGGGTCTGTTAGTTGATTTGATTCATATTTCTGATATCATATTTGATCTTAAACATACTTTTATGCTATAAAATCGTAGATTCTCATGTTGTTGTGCATCACAAAGTTTAGGTTTTGGTATGTATGGCACTCAATTCAGGACTGTTGCCATTTGTTCTCTTTGCTCAGATCGTGTATGTGCTCAGCCAGCAATCCTACGAGGCAATTTATTAGGTACGATTGTAACCCATCACAGTTTTTGATTGTTTCGTCTTCGCATGGTAGAGTTAACGGGTGCATTAAAATTGAGACGGCGATGGAGAATGTTAGGCTACATCGTGGTCTTCAGTATATTGAGTTACCCATGATGGCAGTGAGACTGTGAGTTGGTTCTAGCCACTCGTACCAACCATAAACCAATTGAAACTAACTCCTCCCTCCTCCCAAAAAGATCCATAATTTTCTAGAGCCTTTTAATGTTTGACTCAAAAATATCCTATTCCCTCCTTCCAACAAAATAGATCCGGTTTTAATTTCTCAGCCTTTTAAGTTAGCACTAAACCTCATAGAAATCATACCCAAGTATATGGTTTGCCATTATAAATGGTTGACTTTCTTAAACATGATCAAACTTAGAAAGTTCATTTAAAATAAAAATTAAATGTGCTCTTATTCACACTAACGAGCTTTTGATGTGGCGTGATTTGGCGCGACAAACAGGTGGGGACTTGACGATATGTGGTGTCCTGCGTGTGCCTGTATGGAAAGGAACTGACCACTGGAAGGCAGAATGGCAAATCCTAACATTGCGCATGTAATGTGTGACCCCGGACTGCCTCAATGGTTAGGCACGCGCAGGTATGACGTCTACATCTGTATTGTGTTAAGAATGGTTAGGCATGACTGAATGTGACAGAGGTGCAAATAAGGTTTCCCGTTGTCAAGTGGTGCGCTTAAGTTCTAAAAGGGGGCATTTTAGGAGAATAAATACCTAAGACGCTACCCCATTGCTTAACGTGCCACTGCCCTCATCGGGTTAGATGCCTTGTTTGTTCTAGAATAATCAGCCAATAAAGCTGCACGCACAGTAAAAAGCGAATAAATCATGCCAACAAAGGCTAGTGTCCAGGCCCCCAGAACGTGAGTCTGGGTCTGGTCCGTGTGGAGAAGTTTTGTTTGTGTTGGAACGAAGCCGGACTTTTGTTGTTTCTTGCTCCACCGGGAATCTTCATCATTTATATGCGACGAGGGAGTGGGACTTCATTCTTTCTGGCTGTTGATTTGATATATTGATTCTAGCCTTATTTTGCCTCCAGCGTACATATCGCATGGTGATCGACCATGCTAATGGCCGTGTTGCGCCACTGGACGCAGGGTAGTGACGACTGCGTCCATTTGGGCCACAGAGCCCCTGTTTCAGTATCACTAGAAAAGAATTTCCTCTGCTCTCATTCGACTTTCAGTCGCGTGAACCACGTCTTGAGAGCATCTGTAGCATATCCATTAAAATCTCGTACTGCAAATCATCGTTTTAGGCTTTCCTTGAAATTTGCTTTGCGGGAACGCGCAGGCTCTCTCGGGGGAACGGATCCCATAAATCTTCCTTGTAATTGCCATATTTAAAACCTCTTCTCGCTAGAAAATAGTTCATCCCGACCATAATGCATACTAGGCAGAAAATCAAACTTCACGGGCTTACAAATAAACTTAATCGACATTCACTCTCGACGCCAAGGTTGAGCATCACTTGGCATCGGTCCTGCGTAGCTGTCTGTGTCGGGTCGTGCTCTGTCCTTGGCCGCGCTGAGACGGTCGGTGTCGGCACCCTTTTTTCGCCTGCTGCAAAGCTTTTTCTGCGCGGCACACCGACGGTTGCCATCGGCCTCCCAGCAACCCGTGGATGGTGAAAAGATTCATCGTGGAGCTCATGGGTTGCGGTCCAAGGGGTCGCCGCCCCGCTGGGCTCCGAGAGAGCCAGCCGTGGGCGCGTGCTTGCTTCAAGCAGATTGCCTATTGGACGCATTCTGCGTCAAAATGTCGTGCTACCGCACACGCGCGATCGACTAGATCGGTCAAGACGGGCTAGCTCGTTTAGAAGATAGTCGTGCGTTCCACCGATCCTGGTTTTGGGAACCTTCTGGAAGGTTTCAGCAGGGTTTTTCCGGTTTTGGAAACCTTCTAGAAGGTTCCTGAAACGGTTTTTTGTTTCTTTTTTCTTTTTCTTTTTTCCCTTTTTCTTTTTTATTTCGTTTTCCCTTTTTTTGTTACTCTTTTTCTTGTCTTTCTTTTTTCATTTTATTTTTCAAGTTTATTTTTATTTTCAACAAATTTCCAGAAATTTTAAAAATGTTCAAGTTATAAAATTTTGTTCACAAATTCTGACAATTTTGGGAATTAAAAAATGTTCCCATTTTCAAATTTTTGTTCACAAATTTTAAAAATGTTCATCTATTAAAAAAAATCTTGCATATTCAAAAAATGTTCGGGAACTTCAGAAAATGTTCAAAATTTATAATTTTGTTCACTAATATGAAAATTGTTCGTTTTTTGAAAATTTGTTCTGAAATTCAAAAAAAATGTCTTGGCTTATATAGCAACCCCCTTTAGTCCCGGTTTGTAGCACCAACCGGGACTAATGGCCCCCTTTAGTCCCGGTTGGTGCCACCAACCGGGACCAAAGGTCAATTTCCAGCAGCCCAAAGGGCGGGAAGCAGAGACCTTTGGTCCTGGTTGGTGGCACCAACCGGGACCAAAGGGTGGCATTGGTCCCGGTTGGCGGCACGAACTGGGACGAACGGGTGGCATTGGTCTCGGTTCGAGCCACCAACCGGGACCAATCGCCTGTGCCTGGCACAGCCGCGGTGCGGTTCGATGTTTAGTCCCACCTCGCTAGCTGAGAGGCTTCGGCACTTGTTTATAAGCGCGGCTGTGCCTCCCCTTTCGAACTCCTCTCTATTGCAGGCCTACTAGCCTAAACGTGTCTCTCTGCCTGTGGGCCTATTGAGCCTGCTGCGGGCCTGAATCCTGACCCAACTAGTTGGTTGGGTTTTTAATCGTATTCAGGCCGTGGTGGCCCAGTAGGCGGCATTTTTTTTATTTTTTTTTTCAGTTTTTTTGTTTTGTTTTTTGCTTTATTTATTTTCTTTTGTTTCTACTTACTGCTAAATACTTACAGTTTGTCAGTGATTCTTTTTGCTTTTAGGTCACAAAAATTATAAACTTTCTGTTAGTGCCATTAGTTTTCAAATTTGAATAGTTTAAATTTGAATTCTTTGAAATTTATGTGAATCACTAGTTTGTGAATAACTTTACTATAAAAATAGATTTGTGAGTGATTCTTTTTCCTGCTATTTAATATTACTGTGTTTTATCATTATATTCAATTTGGTAATTTTTATTTGTCTAGGGTTTGAGCCGCCATCCGTACTGTCACGTCCCCGTCCTACACGCCGTCGATTCAGCCCGCCCGCCGATCTACGTCGACCCAGCCACCACCGTGGTGAATGCCCTTGTTCTATCTTCTTTCTTAAGATAAAAAAAAAGGTTCTTACTTGTATGAATTTAGTAGATAAGTTGCTATAATTTCTAAACTTATTATTATTGTTGCCTATTATATTAGTGCCCGGATGCGTTTGGGTATACGACCTCCGTCGCCGCGATCGTCCTAGTGTAGATTCGGACCGCAAGGTTGTGTTATATATTCATCTTTTATAACTATTGTTTCATTGAGTGATTGGCTATGACAATTATGACGAACACGCATGCACATAGAATTGTTTTATCTACGGAGGTTATGTGAACCGGAATTCAACAGACCTATTGATCGATGAGGTAAATTAGATTAAAATATAAAATACATACTTGAAGAAAAAAATTGAAGAATGAGGAGGCAGCAGATTAAGATTGAAGTTGCATGTTGACGGATACGATCCGTCGATGCATCACAAGATCAGCAATGGAGGCAATGCGCTGAAGATTAGAAAGATAATTTGAATATGCCATTCATACTGAAGGCCTGGTATCATATGCCCTTTTGGCCAATCAATGTCTACATTAGTTAAGCAATATAGATCGCATATTGTTAGTTGCCATCTGAATTGCTTTTACAAGTTTCAATTATAAGTTTATTAGATGCTCTAGAGAGCTATATGTTGTTCAAATAGATGAACTGATAGTATGACTTTATGTATTTATTTTTTCGAGAATAACATTTTGATCACTACTATACTTTGGTTTAAGGGATGATGAAACTTCCTATTAATTGTTCACTCTCTATTCATGAGTTCTGTAATGGCGTTGTTGACACACCTTAATTAATATAATGCCCACGCCCAGATGAACAGCGGACATGGATGTCTACGGTGGCGACGCACCTGCGAGTACAGTTAAGGCGCGCCTGCATAAAGTATCTCGAAGTGGCCTGAGCAAACAAGAGAATGCGTTTTATGATACTGTTGGCCATGCCATAGCATGTGAGAATACAGAAGTTCTTACATATGCCATGGAAACGCTCACATCACCTGCGGCAGAAGGGTTCAGTGACCACAACTATAATGTTATTTGACCAAGCACTCGAAAGAAAGAGGGGTTATGATGAAGACAACGAAGAAGCAAGAGGATGATGACAGACTAATGCACATGCCCCCTGAATATACGGCTGATGCTTTTGCAAAGCGGGGAAGCTGAAGATCAAGGATATGAACCCAGACGATTGCCACTGCCTGATATGATGCATAATTCGCACGCGCGTCATTGTTAGATGCAAAGAGAGCAATGCAAAGGAAAAAGGGAGCAAGCTTGTGGGCAGAAGTTAAGTTTGCCAATCAGCATGTAGATGGACACAAAAGGTGCTACACACAATTGCGAATCGGATGCCACACAAAGCTCGGCCGTAACCACACTGGAATTGCCATATGCCACATGGAAGGAAGACATGCCGTGTATCGACAACGGATTTGAGAAGCTTTCACTTGAAATATTGAGAAGAAGCTTCCGAAAGGATAACGAATGCCCGCAACAGTACGTGACGGAGCAAAGAGAGGTTCTATGACCCTCTAGGATGGAGGTGCAGAGATATCATGCATGCCCTCAATGACTACAGTCTCTACCGCGCGGGACGTTATGAGGATTAATGAACGCATGCCGGTATGCGGTTGCCCATCATTGCGGTATAAAGATCAGACGAGATGACCGCTGCGATTGTTGACGCCGCGAGCGGCCCCAGAAGAGGGTTCCTGCAAGGTGATGTGCCGTATGCTCCTATAATCACCACTGATTTTGAAACGTATAGTTCAGAAAACAAAGAGCATACAATGTTGACAATGCGATGGCCAACAGAGCAGACCGAAAATAAAAGATGAGAAGTATTGAGAGCACACGGCTTAGCGGGTCGCAGCTGTCTGAGAGAGAAAAATCGAGAGAACATGGGGCGGTGACTTTGCCCGGGTGACGCAAGGCCAACATCCAGGGTCTTGAGCGTTTAAGCGCCCGGATGGCATTAATCCTTTTCGGCGAGAAGCAGAGCAGACCAATCATAGACACCTAGGCCCAATGGACTCTATGTATCTTACCCTTCCTACCTTGGCTGTGAATTGAAGCGGAAGTTCAATTATGATGCCAGTGCTCACAAAGGACCATAGAACCCGGCAACGAACTTGATGTGTACCGAAGGCCATTAGTTGAGAACTTCCAGCTGTGGAAGGGAAAAAGGTTGGTACGTGTGTGGGAATGAGCATCGGACCAAGAGGAATATGACTACAGCGTTGCTATTTGTAAAACCATCAATGATTGGCCTGCTTCTCAAGTAACCTTTAGACAGACCAACAAAAAAGGGATACCACGGCATGCACGCACTGTTTAGTGGACCACCGGAAGTATATATTGGGGACAAATGCAGGACAGAAGAAAGAAGTGTACCTCGCGGACATCGTCGTTTCTTCCGACCAACCATCAATGTCGAAAGAAAGGCAAAAGCATTCTAAGGTGAGGCCATCACCGGAAGAAGCCCGCAGTCGTACTGGTGATCACATACTTGTATGGTCAATGATTTACAAGTAATTCTTTGGGAAAGGGTTCCGGCGGACTATCTGTTCCGAATGACGCTGAGGGAACCGCCACCCATTGGAAGAAAAAATCGAGTATTATGGGGACCTACCATTGAAAGACCTAGAGGTCCACTTGCAATCGATGTGATGCACGTGATGAAGAATCTTGGCGTGAACCGCTAGGGCTCTTGGGCATGATGGGAAGGACAAAAGATACACCGAACGGCACGGGAGGACCAGAACGTGTGCATGAAAAAGGACCGGGGCATTGCCCCAAGCAGTATGAAGGTCCTGCCAGCTACGCTCTTACCAAAGAAGAGAGAAGGAATGAAATCTTCTTTGACGCCTGCTCAGTATGAGGTCCCGTCTGGCTTTCGTCGAATATAAATGGAATAATAAATATGGCGAGAAAAAGTTACAGAACCTAAAGTCTCATGACTGCAACGTGATTATGACGCAGATCTGAATTCCGGTTGCAGAGGGGGCTTCTACCGCGAAACGCGATTAGCCATTGTGAAGCATGTGCATTCCTCAATTGCAATCTCTCAGAAGGTTGACGATCCAGAAATCTACCACGGTTTAAGGAGTGATTGGCGCAATGTCTGGTCAGTTGCGAGCTAGGTGTCCCACCATCCTTCTTCAATATCATGACGCTAAGTCCTAATTCTCTAGTCGACGAGATGAGATTGCAATATGGGCGTATTTCTACCACAATATGTTCCCCTTTGGAGGAGAGGTTCATGGGAAGAGTCTTAAAGAAATATATGTTCGTAACCGTGCTAGGCCAGAAGGAAGAATCTCACGGGACATCAAACACGACGAGGTCATTGGGTGTTGTGTTACTTATCCTGACCTTAAGAAGATTGGTCTCCTCAGTCGCGGTATGTATGAGGGGAGACTGACTGGAAAAGGCAACGATAAGGTGGCACTCCAATAAGATGTAGGGACGGGCATTCTGGTCTCTACGCAACTACAAGGTTCTAACAGAATTATTGGTGACCGCCGTATGGTCATGAACACAAGAAATATTCTGCGGCTCAAAAACAACCGGCAGCGGGAGCAAGAAGTGATCAGGTGACGATGGATTACATGTGCACACATAAGGACTTTTCGGCAGGGGTTGGTTGCAACAACACGTTCTCATGGTGACAACACTATTCTGATGAGTTGTTGACTCGTTGGCCAGGGGCCCATTTTTTTTTTTTCGACTGTATTGACTTACAAAGGGTACAAGATAAATGGGAAGACTTTTACACGATCGCCCAAGATCAAAAGAGGCACCAAACAAAACAGTGGTGTCGCTTTGATGCAGCAGACCAAGAGGGGAAAGGACACATTATGGACATAGTGTATATGGGAAACGTGATTGGACATGATTTTAAGGTCCCTTTGTTCACGGTAACAAATGGGTTCAAATCTGTCAGGAGGGGGGGGTACAGGTAGACCCATTCAGAGTCGGAATGACAAACAGTGGATCTGACCAATATTGGGTTACATAGCGAACCATTCGTCCTAGCCAATGATGTGGCAAGGTTTTATAGGCGAAAGACATGTTACCAACTGCGAAAAAGAAAAGATTAGAAGCGAATACATCAACGATGAGGCCAAAGCGTCACTAGTTCTTTCAGGGAAAAGAGACCATCGGGGGAGTGGAGGGGATGTGGAGGGCAGACAGACATGTCTGAAGATTATGAAAAGGTTCATGAAATTCCTCCCTTCAAAGTCAAGCGAACCCGAGCAACCCTGTTAAACGATGAAGATTATCATGGTTTACGGCGCAATAAGCAAAGGACCAAGAGAAGGAAAAAGTAAGACTTTTCTCTAACAACTAGTATGATGATGCCTTTGTGAGTTTTCATGTTATTTAATATTATTTCACTTTTTTTTTGGCAGTTTACATGTGAAGATAATGAAAATCCTTTGTAACAGATGACGTTTTCGTACGAAACGCCTGATACTTCGAAAGAAGAGATTGTACATTTTGTACACGAAGTGCATCAGGTTTTTGCCGTAACCTCTCTACTTTTTTCGCAAATGCGATGTGGGTGAAATGATGGATACCATGCCAAACTTTCAACCTTTTCAACGTCATGTGTTAGTGCTTTTCAATTTCAGGGCCATTTAGCTCCAAAAAATCATAAATGCATGAAAAATACCAATGAAGTCAGAGAAGGGTTGAATTTATGATGTGGCTTGAAATGGTGCATTTGAACACACAAAAAGTCTGGTGGTGGAGTCAAATAAGTCAAAAAAAAATGAAACCCTTGTAACAGATGAGGCTTTTCGTTGAAACCGAACGTCGAAAGAGTTGTCATTTGTGCACGAAGTGCATCCAGTTTTTGCCCGTAACCCTGCTCAACTTTATGTAAGAAATGATATTGGGTGATTGAAATGATGATACAATGCCAAATTTCAACCTTTTCAGAGTTCATTTGTAGGCTTTTCAATTTCGAGGATCAACTAAAAGAGAAAATTTATAATATTTTCACTAGAAAAAAAGAAATCAAACTAAAAAGCTTTTATAACTAAAAAGAATCAATAGCAAAAAGAATCAACTAAAAAGCTTTTATAAAACTTAATATCAAACGGAATCAACTCAAAAAGCTTTTATAAACCTCGTAGTAATGTTAGGAAACTAAAATATTATATAAATTTATGCAACTAAATATCAAAGTGATTTTTTGTTCAACAAATGAATAGCCAAAAAGAATGTTCATTACAAGATATTTTTTGTTTAGAAATAGAAAACTTAATAGCAAATAAAATAACAAAATCATTTTTTGATAAACAGACATTTAAACGAACC